>CM076582.1:141486086-141641885 GCA_034641835.2 Pinus albicaulis
TAAATACATATATGTTATAGACATGACGAAACACTTCTAACAACACTATATATGTACAAAGCATCAAAATAAAACAAAATCGAGAGAGGAACATATCAACATGCCATGACAGAAATTCAAGTTTATCCTTGTATTCTAGCCACATGCTTGCCTCAAGCCTTTTTCTTCGCAAGTTCCATGTTGGTTTGGAGCACTTCAAAATAGATCGTTTTTGGTATCCATAAGAAGTTGGATGGACTTTTGCACATTTTCCTCTGCATATTTTCTGTGGTAGAGAGTTACCAACAATGTTGCAACAAAATCAATCAAGCAAGTCAACAAACCATTGAATTAGGATTGCTCGATATCCCGAGACTAACCACTCGAAGCAGCCATAGCAGGGTGGTGATGCTTCAAACTAGATATTGCAATGCAAGCAAACCACTTCTAGTCCCAAAATTTTATCCTCAATCACGACATATGTGAAACTAGACTCCTCCTTGAATAATCTTGACTCCTTCTGAACTTCCACCTTGTGCCAATGATATATTGGGCTCCAATATTTGCGTCCATGAATCAGTGAACTCCAAGAATGATCATGCGAGAGATATGGAGGGATAGGAGAATTAGCACCATCCTGCAAATAATTGATTGCACTTCCATAACCAAGCCTTTCGACACTAATATAGTCCAGTCAAACCCTTTGAGATTTAACACATGATGCCACATGTAAACTCCATCCATTACTTCTAATCGCCATTTGTTAAGGTGATTTAGATGGGGAATAAATCCCTTTAAATTGCATGGTTGCATTATTAATTTCGACAACCTTCCCTTATTTGTTTGCGCCAGCCTTTGGGTTGAGGACACAATATTTGATGTGACGGGGTCCACCTTTAAGGCTTGTTCAAAGTTCCTTATTAAAAAATTTATATAAACCTTATACAAAATTTTATTTTCTAACTTAATGTTTAGGGGATAGGAGAATTAAAATTCAATCCGTGCTCCAAAGTAGCTCCTTGGTTAGCCATGGAATTTTCTATTGTGTTTAACTTTCTCAAGACATGGAAGAACTCAATTTGCTCAAATTGCATTGTTTGTAAAGTAATCCGTTGAAAGATTGAAGGGAAACATGTGGTTTGTGACCTTTTAGCTTTCCATAACTCGTGGATGGCAATCATTGAATCTCCATAGAGTGTTAGTTTGGTAATCTTCTTTGTCAGTGCAATTTTCAAGCCCTGCCAATGTGTTAACTATTCAACTTAGTTATTGGACACAATACCCAAACCCCACGCATATTTTGTCTTTGTTTTTTCATGAAGGCAAAGAATAACACCCCCCCCCCCCCCACGACTCCTGCCACCCCCTTATAAAATACATTTTGATTATTACAACCTGAAAATATAACTAGGGTTTTGAATAAATAACTTATCTTTTATTTGAGGTCCTTTATGTAGTGAGGGCTTGAGGTGGAAAATATAAATGATAAAAACTCTTGCAATGCTTCTTGGATTGACTATTATAACCGCAATTATGAAATGACACATACACTCTCAATCTAATGATGCTTATCTAGCTTAATTCTATACACTCTATGAAAGGATATCTAGTTTCCAAACCACGTGATCATCATTTAAAAAAAAAAACCTTAGAAATTGTCTACATTAAATGAGTGATAACTTCACTTCCCAAAATCTAATTTGGAAGATATATATATATGTATTTTTCAAGAGTAACTCAAATCTACCATCACTTTCTTAAAATTATACATATAAAGTTTTAGAAATCAACATGAATGTTGTCATCCTCTTTTTTCCTTTAAAAAAAAATTAAAAAAAAAAACCTTAGAAATTGTTTACATTAAATGAGTGATAACTTCACCTCCCAAACTCTGATTTGGAAGATTTTTTTTTTTAATAGGTCTTTTTCAAGAGCAACTCAAATCTACCATCACTTTTTTAAAATTATACATAGAAAGTTTTAGAAATCAACTTGTCATCCTCTTTTTTCCTTTAAAAAAAAAAAAAAAACCTTAGAAATTGTTTACATTAAATGAGTGATAACTTCAGTTCCCAAACTCTAATTTGGAAGATATGTATATTTTTTTAATAGTTCTTTTTCAAGAGCAACTCAAATCTACCATCACTTCTTAAAATTATACATAGAAAGTTTTAGAAATCAACATGAATGTTGTCATCCTCTTTTTTCCTTTTAAAAAAAATTTAAAAAATCTCTCACTTTATGTCTAACAAAGAGCTTTGATACCAATTGTAGTGAACCTTAACAGTTATAAGAGATAAAAATGGGAAATGTCAATCATTAACCTTGAAAATTAAACCATTATCTTTAAAAATATCAAATCATACACACTATAAACACCAAAGTGTAAAAAAAAAACCTTTAATACACGGTGATACCATCAAATATTTTGATAAATCGAGCATTTTAACTTTTAATATTAAAATTTCAAAATATATTTTAATTTTGTATGAAAGTTTCCAATATAAATATTTTCGTAATCATTGATAAAATATTTAATTAAAAATATAAATTTAATAATAGTCACATTGAAATATAAACAAGGGTTACATAGTAGCTAGTACGTCCCACTTAACTTAAATATAGCTTAATTAAACTAAAAAACAATAAAAACAAAGATTTCAACATAAAAATCAAACAACTATTAAAATATTGTATTGTTGAATGTCATCTCCAAAAATTTAAAAATATGATTAACTAATATTGTTTATATTAACATATATACAGTTTATTATATATGCTTATTTTTATAAATATATATAAAGTTTTATGATTAAAGTTATTAAAATATGTTTTTAACATAATAATAGGTCATCTTAAATTGAAAATATGGAGAAAAAATCCCCAATGGGGGTGGGAAACGAAGAGGACGACGTTCCCGAAGGAACTGGAGGGCGTCCAAGCTGAGCACGTGGCTTCAGGTGAGTGGGTTGGCCTCACGACCCTTCCATAATGCCTTGAATATGAGAGACAATTATTTCCCGCGTGAGAAGTCGTCTTGGATTTCGCGCGGGGTGGCGAGCGTCTAAACATTATGAAGGGTGGCGAGGGTATTCGATGGGCACGTTGTGGTTGTTTTGTGGTCTGTGGCTTGGGTGTTGTGGGAAGCTAAGGTAATTATAGAAGCTCTCGGGGGTAGTCGAGGGGTCAACGTCGTCGTAGGAGTTTCTGCCCCAGCATTTGGGTGTGGGTTATTGTCAATTGGCAAATTGAGCACTGTCAGTGTGAGTTTGTAAGGGAACCGATGTTTGGTCATCTGATTGGGATGGCTTGTTGTTGTCTCCGTTTTGTTTTGTGGGGTTTCAGTCCAGGCTGGGTGGGATTTTACCTTTGCTGGAGTGGGAAAATTGAGGTGTTCCTCTCTGGTCCAACTGGTTCCTGGACTGTTGGGTGGCGCCATTGGCATGCCAGTCTCGAGCTTTGGTTCGTTCGACTTGTGAGAGGTTGCTTCAGGGGGGTGATTGTTGCTATTTTGTGGTGGGTGTCAGTTGCGTGAGCTGTGGGTTCTCGGCACCGGGGGTTGAGGTGGTTGAATCAGGGTTGGCGCTTTCGCATTTTGTGTGGGTTGCTTGGGTGGTATTGGGCGAGTGGTATTTGGTTCACTCCAGTGGTGTCAGGTATCTAATTTTGTGGCATGTTCCTTGCTCAGGGCGTTCTCCCACCCAGGTGCTGCCTTGTCCAAGCGCGACTAAGCCCTGGTCTCGATTTGAGTTGGTGAGTGGCAGTGGTGGCGTGGGTCAGGAAGGTTTAAGTGGAGATGGGTCGAGCCACGCGGCTTCGGTGGGTACAGGTGGTGGCTGGTCAAGGTATTCTGGACGTGCGAGGTCAGCCGCTCGTGGTGGCAGGTGTGTGGGCTCAACGACGCGTCATGGTGGCCTCACTTCATCTGCTCCTCTACGCAAGGGTTCAGATCATCGTGGTGGTTCGGGGTGTCGTGTGTCGGTGCGTCAAGGTGGTCGTGGTCATCTTCAAGTCTGTTGTTGAGAGTAATGTTGAGATATGCTTCAGTCAATTTTGGAGCGTCTCGAGACATTGGAGCGAGTTCGACATGAGGATCATACTGAATTGATAACTAATCTGAACAAATTTCATTACTTTCAGTGTCATGTCCAGGAGCATGTCGTGGTGGTCTGGTGCGTCCAGAATTTGCTATCAGAGAAGGTTGAGAAGTTGGAGGCCTGGATGGCCCATTTCGAGGAGCATGGCCAATGTTGCTTTCGCCCTCTGCCGCCTCCAGGAACAGCCACGGACAACCCGACCTCCATCACTTCTGACGACTAGCATGGATACATGTGTTTTATATGTTTTGTCTGTTTACTGGTGCCTATGACCTTTGCAATTGTCCATTGTGTCTCTCTTTGTTTTTATGTTTCATTGTCATATGCTTTCAACAATAGTCAAGAAACCTAGTCGAAGTGAGACTACTTGCGTTTTTCCTCGGATGTATTTTCTTTTGAATCTATGAATAGAAAAAAGAATAAGTTATGAAAATGGAAATAATAAAAAAAGAAAAAGAAAATACAAATCAAAAAATTAAATAAAAAGGAAAGAAAATTAAAAACAAAAAAATTAGTAACTAATAGAAATAAAAATTACTAAATAGCCCATAATAAAACTTCAACCAATCACCTTACAAATAAATAAATTTAAATAATTATAAAAAATAACAAAAAAAAAAATTTCTAATATTAAACTTTAAAAAATAAACAGCCATATCCATAATTTCATAATCATTAAAATCAATTTTTTTAAATATTAATATTTACGATTATATTATATTATCATTAGTTTTTAAATTTTTTTAAAGTTTGTATCTAAATAACGTTGAAGCCAATGGTAATTACATTTAATTGAATTTTAGAGTAAGAGAGCCTCCTTCAAAGAGGAGTTCCACTGCCGTGAAGTACAATTTTTCTTAAGCGTCACGAGTTCGAATCTCCGCGGTGATGACAGTTGCGCAGAACACACGGAAACTACACCTGCCCTTCAACGCTAACAAACTCCTAGTTTTGACCTCGACCTTGCTTGCCCGACTTTGCTTCTTGGCAAACGTGGCATCGTGTAATGATTACAGGTGGCACATGTCCTGATATGTCAGCAAACACGAATTGAATATTCTATGAACGTCACTATCCACGTGGCAAAAATGAATCTCTTGGATTTTACTTTTCACTCTTAATTATTTTTCCTTAAAAGTCTGAGGAAGGAATAATTAAAGTTCAATAAACTCTGATGTCCTCAACTTTCCTTTATTTGTCCAATGGGCAAGGAATGATTGATATTCAATCAAAATTATAAATTATAAATATATAGCTTAAAATATATTAAATTATTTTATTTTTAAATTTTACAATTTTATTATAATAAATTATAATTTTATATTTAATTTGAGTTTTTAAAGTTATAAATATATTTTAAAATATTAAATTCTAATATATTTCATTTTGAAATTTATTTATAACATCAAAATTACACATAATTGTTTAGATTGGCTTTGGATAGGGGAATTTATTTGTGCTTTTCTTCTCATTTGCTATTGTAATTGTGTCGTTATCAATGTCACCTGCTTTTCTATGGTTAGACAAATGTCGCACCATCATCAAACTCATAAAATGTAGTAAATGAAATTGGATAATGGGTATTTCAATCTCATGCAATTTACTTAGGTAATGTTTCCCTCCAGTTTGGACCAAATGTTTTGCAGCCCTCTCAAAATTACTTTGCCATGATCACTATGGACATGGCAACCCGATTTTGCAACTATAAGCAACCTAGTTCTTCAATTTGTTACTTGTTCCCTCACTTCTCTGGGTGAGATTATTGTTTTGTTTTGGTTTAGTACAATTCTATGCATTTGTTTCCTTTCAAAGGGTTTCTTTGGTTGGTAGGTTGTGATAACTTACTCTCCCAAATTGTTTGGTTCTCTTATCTCTCCTCCTATGTCCATCACTCCCCCTCTCTATGTGTTTATTTTACCTTGTTACTTCTAGTTTTTGGTCATCTTGATACACTTCATCTGCTTTATTTACATGGTCACTCTTCCCCGACTTTCCTCTTGCCTTTCACAATGTCTCACAGTCTTGTCATAGTCAACGTGGTGATTGAAAGCATTAAGACCAACCTACATCTCGAGCACAAAAGGAAGCAAAGGTCTTTGCTACAACCTACTGGGAACATACCCTCTAACAAGGTGCATGGATATAGATATGGTGGAATAAAAATTAGTTTAGATTTTTTTTAAATATTTATATTTTATTGTTCTCATCTATAAAGATAAAGTTATAACTTGATAATTGAATTTGTTATATTCTTTCTTACAAATGATATGATTAGCTCAAATTGAATATACTTTTGTACTAACTTTGAACTTTATTATTAAATTACCCTTACTTGCTAGACTTGAAAAAAGATTTCTTGTTACATATGCAAAAAGATAAAAATATAGTGTGTTTCACTGTGAAGTATATATATGCTTGTGAAAAAACCTTTTATAGAGAGAGAAATGGAAAGAATGTGTGAGAGAGAGAAATTTAATAAATTATTTGAAAAATAATTATTTTGTACTAATTATATTAATGTTTGTATATATAAATTTAATTCTTATATGATAGGTATATTAGTTGGTTTATTTGTAGTTTATTTTTATTAGGTTTTAAGTTCAAATTTTATGGAGAGAGGTTGAGGATGGAAACCATCACTGCGGTAAATAAATTAACTTAAGGAGTGTCTAAGCTCAATTAAGACTCACACAATCCTCGTGAGAACATTTCGTTAGTAAAGAGTGTTGGGGTTCCCATGTTTTGGCCAGATTGGCAAGACGAAAAGATGAGACAACATCAGAACTGTTGGTATCCCGTGTTTTGACAGTTTGGCAAATCAAAAGACAAGGCAACATCAGAACCAATCTTTAGAGTTCCAGGATCTAGTCCTCCTGTTCTCAGAGAGGGATCTCTCAAATATTTGTTTGCAAAGGTTTATCTTGTTTGCTTTGGTTATGGATTTTAGACTAGTTATTACATGCAGATGTTTGTTTGGTTGGGTTGAGTTGATACAATAGAATATGAAAGGTCTAGGAAAGATAGACAGAAAGAGGAAATATCTGGTTCATTGGGCAATGGAGTCAAAATGAGGTCATGACAAACTCTTCAAGGGATATGGGATATCAAAGGGAAAATCTAACTTGGCCACAGGATCCTTTGTTTTGGAATGCGATGGACATTAATGATTTGGAAAAAGAAATTTAATTCTCAACAAAGGGAACTTGAGAAACATGACTTATCAATAAAGAGATATTTGATAGACAGGGCTAACCATAAATTCTACAAACATTCTTTAAGCAAATAATGATTTCAAGACAACTTCTAAAATGAGATCTAAGATTCGGGGAACACCCTATTTCCTCAAAGATCTCATTTTAAAGGATTTAGAAAACATAAAAGATTTACTGATAGTTGCATTCATAGAAGAGGGAACACCTAAATAACATCTGTGTTTGCAACTATAAAGACCTTCAAAACAACCGTTTAAGCAGGGCAAAGGGTAAGATCAAAACCGACCTCTTTGGTTAACTCAAGAAAATGGTACTTCAAAGGGAGACTTCAATAACAGCTTTCAAGTGATAGTAGGCAAGCAGGGAAAACCATAAATCATGCTAAAACCAATTGTTTGAGCTATCAAGGAAATAAACGAGCATGAAGACTAAAGAGAAGTTTTAAAGCCTCTAAAATACTTCAGCAGAAGAAAACATAAAACAGTGAAGGGTGAACAGGTCTAAGGTGCTTCCAGGAGTCATTTCTTAGCCTAAAACTTTTAGCCTACTGTAGTAAGAAATTATGGAACATAATGAAAACAAGGGAAAAAAAATTTAACAGTTCAGAGCACTTCACCAACAGCCAAGCTCATGGATCCAATGATAGAGCCTTCTCAGGAACAGACATGCAACGGCATCATCAAGACATCCAAGACTCCAAATTATTTTCAACTTCAACAGACTTGTATATTTATTTCAGAGAGTTTCAAAATTACAACTTGTGATCAAACAGCAACCAACCTTCTCATCTTATGCAGAAGTACTTATAGGAAGATGAGGAGGTGAGAACTAACAAAAATATCTCGTGAACCATTAATACAGATTAAATGACTTCTCGGCCTCTTGAGGGGTTCGATGGAGAAGTGTACAGGTGGATCACTGTATTAATGTTTTACAATTAATATCAAAGCTCGATGGGAGCTTTATTTGACTTTGAGGCTCTATGTTCTGTCTGGAGCAACTCTGCAGCTATTTTCTTATTACACTCCTTTGGCAGAATTAACTTCTTGGCAGCGCTGGAGGCAGATATTTCCTGAATCAATAACTTCGGCCTATGTTTGAAAGGTTTGAGGCAATAGGTGGCTCTTTGTAGTAGCTGAGGAATCAATTTGCCTCGGTTGAAGCAGTGGAAACCTTTCTGTCATCAAAACATTTATGATTTTCTTTTAAACTGTGTTTCAGATCGGGGATTAGGCTTTTGATAACGGTCTTAGCCGTAATCCCCAAAAAACCGTCTTCAATCTTTATCTGCTGTGCTCTGTCTTCAAACTGATACTCTTTAACTGTTTTTGAATTAAAACAGTGTCTTGTTGATGTGCAAGCCGCACTGGGCTTTTAAAAGCATCAATGCCCATGAAGCATTGAGAAAAGAATGAAGCGAAACCCTGCAGATGGTTCTCTTTAACAGCTCGAAGGCGTAGGAAACGTCTTCCCCAAGCCTCGGCTTTCTTTCATTAAATAATGGAAAACCATTAAAACGCCTGCAAAACACAAAAATAGTTAAGAAATCCTGCGGAAATAGGTTAAACTGCTTAAGATGGCGGGGGAGGAGCGAAGCCGTCGGATGAAGGCAACCAACGGTGGAGATCTGCATAAAAAGGCGAAAAGGATAGCGGGAGAAGAATAAGGGGGAGCAATTTTGGACCGTCCGATATGGACACGTGGACGGTCCAGATCTAATCGGAGGATCTCAATCGGGGGTGAAAACATTGCGATTGCGATTGAAACATTTCAATGCAATTTAGCGATAACCGTTGATTCGGCGGGAAATGGATGGACGGGATTAAATCGGAGCAGTTGCAATCGGGGGGCGCGGAAGAGGGGATGCGATTGAACTTGCGATGCGATGGAGCGATGACCGTTAGATCTGAGGGTCAGATCAACGGCGGGGAGCGAATCGGAGGAATCACAATCGGAAGTGGCAGGTAAGTGCGTGCGATTGAAACACAGCGATGCGATTAAGCGCTGGTCGTTGATCTGCAGATCAGATCAACGGCGGAAAGTGAATCGGAGGGTTTTGAAATGGCGGTAAGACTCGCGATCGGAGGGAATAAGGACCTTTGGATAGGTGGGAAATGGACGGCCCAGATTTAATCGGAGGATCGCAATCGGGGAGGTCACACAACAATATGCGATTGAAACTTTGCGATTGAGCCCCTTGCGATTGAGCGCTGGCCGTTGATCTGAGGACCAGATCGACGATAGGGAATGAATCGGAGGGATTTGCAAGGGTGTGCGATGGCCGTCGGATTGCGAAACAGATGGACGGTCGGGATTGAATCGGGGATCGGCAATCGGGGGTGAGACGGGAAGGTCCGCGATTGCGATCGGAGGAACTTTGCGATTGAGCGCAGGCCGTTGGATCACGGGACTAGATCAACGGTGGAGAATGGAAACGGGGAGGAAACTTTGTATTTTATATAAAACCCAAAATTTTGAAATAATCAAAGGTTTTTATGGATCGGGCGGAAGAATATATATATAAAGCGGACAGGCGCCCGACTGCGGGGCCTTCGGATATATGGAATGTAATATGCCCGGGAGTATAGAGACAAGGGCCAATCGCAATCGGGCCACTGAGCCTAGTCTTTCCGATCAACCCATTTGTGTTGTTTACGATTGCGATTGCGCAATCGGCTCTTTTCAATCAACCCATTTATATTCAGCACGTGGTTTTAAGTTTTTAACTTAAAACTTTCGGAAAGTGGGTCTTTGGGTTTACAAAGGAAAATGAACTTTGTAATGGTTCAAAGTCATGCACCCTTTGAATATTTGCGATTAGCGCCGAAAACCTTGGCGTTTGGTTTTAACACATGGGCATGTGAGGGGAAGTGGTTTAGGACTTAGCCCAAGGGGCTTAGGTCTATAGCAATGAAACTTTGTTTTTTATAAAAAATTTCAAGGTTTTAAATGGATCTGGGGGTTTCGGCACAGCTAAAAAAAGAAGTTTTAAACCATGTCAGGAGGATTTTCATGAATGGGAGGAGAAACTTATGAAAAGTAGGGAAATAATATGGAGAAAAGGGGGAGTAAATGAAGGTTAGTTATGAGTGGGAGAAAGGGGAAAAATGATGGTTTCTTCAGCAGTTTTTTTACAAGAAATCAGCAGAATTTCAGAGTATGAGATGAGAACAGAAATGAGGATTTTGGACAAAGGCATGAGGCCTTCAAGGAGTCTTTCAAAAGCCAACAATTTTTAGTGATGAAATTTGTTCTTTGAAGGCTCAAAACATATTTAGACACCTTTGGGTATAACAACAAAATTATAGGTGGCTAACAAGAACCACTTTCAGACCTCAGGATCTAGCCCTCCTGGGTCCAGAGAGAGATCTCTCTATGTGAACAAAGGTTTATGTCTATGAGGCTCAAATGTTATGATTTTAGGCTAGTTAAAGGACAAGGTTTGTTTGTTTGATTTTGGTTGCTGGTTATCAGGAATGAAGGATTCAATGTGAGACCAAGATGAGTAAAGAGGGATAAATAGAGGTGAAACATTCCAGGAAATACTCAAAACCATTGGGCAATGGAGTCAGGAAAGGATTTGCTTGCTATTCAATAGGCAGGCTTTCAATTGGGCTAGTCATCTGAAACTTAGGATCTTTCAAGATGATTATGTGATATGGAAAGTAGAAGGGAGGAGATAACACAGATTTTAGAGCACAAAATTACAGATCAGTAGGTCATACAAGGATCCTAGTGGACAGGGCTAACTCTAATCCCCAGTGCTCCCAAATCTTCCAACTAAATCTATAACAAGAAGCATATAAGAACTAAATTCATTTAATTCATACATCAGAGAGCAGGCAATGACATCCACTACATTGGTTAAACCAAACGAAAACATTCCTTAGATAATACATTCAGAAGAGAAACATAAATGGCAAGTAGAGCAGAAACATAGGGTACCTAACAAGGGTAAATCCTATGCCAATATTCTGATGCAAGCCAGTAGAAACGAAATGAAATGAATATAAACACAGAGATAGGAAAACATCACCGCTGCTTCAGATCAGGATCCAAAGAAATGTGCTTGTCATATTAAATAACAATACCAATCAAGTACAATATTGCCGATAGCTGAATACTCAGTCTGAAAACATCTCCTTCAACCTATCTTAGACTTTACACAGAGACTGTGTCTCAAACGAAACTACTTGCAGTTCTCTGATAACTTATCAACAACCTTTACAATGTTCTTCTCATGAGTTTTATAGCTAAAGAGAAGTAGAGGAGGTAGGTAGAAAATTAAATTTAGCATTAACACCCAGAAGAGGAAGAGGGTCGAAGCCCATTCTGTTTTAAACTCAGAGCATTCAATTCTTGGTGTTCTTTGGGTGCATGAACGATCTCCTTCAGGCTTCCAATTACTCTGACATGGCCTGAATGTACTCTGACTGCAATACTGTGCAATGCTTTGGTGTATAAACAAAACGACTGAATGGACTGCCCTGCTCGTGAAATAAATGCTTCTGATAGCATAGGATTGTTGTAAAGGGGAGGAGGGAAAACCTTGCTAAAATAATAAAGTGTACTATGTCCTTGTTCTGGAAGAAACATTCTGCTGATTAGATCCCCGATTTCATGAATCTCTGCGTGTTGTACGTTCTGCATGATTTATGGGATCGTTGATCTGGTGCTTTGCCTCCAAACCATTGTATTAAAGCTCAAAAACCTCAATTCTGAATGCCAGAATCCTTGATCATAAGCTGGTCTTTCTCCACGGCTTCATAAATGCCTTGATCTGCAAAATTTGGGCTTTAATGGCGCCGGATAGATTTCTTGCGAAGGTTAAACTGTCCCTTGGTAATATTCATGACGCCGCAACCATTCTTGACATTTCCCTATAGTACTAGCTTCCAGATTTAATTCTGCCTGCGCAACACGCCATTGAAGTAGTACATATGAACCATGGCATTTTCACGCCTCTTGAAACCCTGCAAAATACAAAAACGTATTAAGAAAACCATGAGGGTGGTAGACGCTACGGGGAGTGATTGGACTGACTACGCAGACTGGTTGGATGGCGAAAAACATCGTGGAAAACCCATAGTGTGGTGAAAACGATATGGATTACAGTCGGGAGGTGGCGCGGAAGGAAAAATGAATGAAAACTTTTGAATTTCGACCCTTTGAATGATAATATGAGACGGGAGGGGCGAATGTACGGCAAGGCACCTGGAGGTGACATGGCGGAACCAGTTGACAGTGGAATAGTCAACAGTGGGGAGAAAACCAAACTAGACCGTTAGATCTCAAAGGAGATTGACGGTGGGAAACACAGCGGAGGACGACTAACAGTGGGCCAGGGGTACGGTGGCCGTGGGTTAAACCTAGTGCAGCTTCACGGAATGACGACCGTTGGATCAACTGCCCCAGATCGGATGGTGCACGAGCATATCGCTGCACATCCCATGCCGAACGTTAACGCGCGATGGGCAAGCGGTTTTGAAACCGTACAGGAGCCACGCGTCGAATGTTGAGTGGAATCGCTGGCCGATCGGAGAATACCGCCCTTCGCCCAAAGGCAGTGCGATAGAAACCACCGGGTTTATGAACAGTGCATGGGGACCAACGGCGCGGGCGCATTGCGGACCGTTAGATCAACGTTTAAATGGACGGCGATGGCGCGATCGGAGATTTGAACAGAGAAACACGGGCGCCGAAGATTTAATGATAGCCGTTCGATCTACCAAGATCAACGGCTGGTGTCGCGCCCGACATGGATTGGAGATAAGCGCTTTTTGCTCTGGCGGGTGGTTCCAGCGCTAGGATCACGTGGAAGGAAAGGTGCGGGGGCCAGCAGAAGAGGGGCCAGGCTTGATATAACGTTTCAAAGTGGGTTTTTAACCCTTTTAATGCATTTTGAAGCCTATAAAAGGTAACGATAGGGAGGAAAAGGGTAAAAAGTTTAAACAAAGGGAAAAAATGGGATTTAAAGGGGATCTTGGGGGGTTTAGAGGGTTAATAGGGGAATAGAGGGGAACATGGGCACATTGACAGAAAGAGGGAAAAATGGAAAAAGGGACACTTTGCAGGGGCATAAGGGGTAATGCAGGGCTTTTTGGAGCCGGATATTTAGCAATCATTGAGGCTCATAGACTCCGTAACAGCAGAGGGCAACAGTTAAAGGTAGGGGACATGGAAAGGCTGCAAGGACGATGTGTTTACAAGGGAAATGCATTCCTCGCAGGCTTATACAACAAATTAGCCCCTTGCTTGCTTTGTCAAGGAAATCATAAGGGGCTAACAAAGAGATCACTTTTCATTCAACATTAGAGTACCAACTTAGATTCCACTTAACTTAAAATTAATAATAATAATAAATAAATATAATACATAAAACAAATAATTTTTTATAAATATAAAATATCTAACTATAATTTTGTTTTTTTTAATATAATTTTTTTCATAATATATAGAAATATTATATAATTAATTATTATTTTATTTTATTAATATGAAGGCATTTGTTACAAATATAATGTTGCTCTCTAGTTATCGTTTCAAAAAACAAAAGAAAAACATTTGTATTATTTATTAGTATTTTTTTAATAATTTATACATATACGATTTAAAATAATTTCTTATGAAAGTATCACAAGCTAAAATATCAGATAATTTTTTTGTACCACAGGAAAAATTGCAGCTTTTATTAATGTAAATAAAAGTTACATTTTGTATATGCAAGTGCATATGCAGATCAGCTTGTAGCTGCCATATAGATAGAGTTGAGAGCATTCAGAAAGTATAAATACATCCGCTATGTGTTCCTTATGTACATACTATAAATCAAAAGAGTTCTCCATATGGAGTCTGATAGATATATATACAAAAAATATAATAAAAAACGTATAAGTTGTTCAACAACGAAATGTATTGGGGGCCACCCCCCCGCCCGAGTGCAGGATCAAAAGGTCTGTGGAAATACTGATAATATGCATGCTCGTTCTGTTCTTGTACCTCCATATATGCAGTCAATAGGTGTGTCGCCTCCTTGGAAAGGTGGTTGGAAATTGTGTTCCTCTCCCTAAAAACGTGCAGACATGAAATATGATCAAATTGGGCTTTGAGCAATAGAGTTTTAGCCAATATATTATGTAGTGTGTGTGTGTGACATGTCGATAGATTAGAAAACCAGTCAATGACAATCTTGGAATCCCCAAAAGTTTGTAGAGCATGTATATCTTTAGTGATGGAAAACTGTAGGAGGCACAGGAGATAAGATAGTTCTGCAAAATTATTGGTGCCGTGTCCAAGTCCAATTTTGACTTTATAGTAATGTTGGACTAAGTGATGAAAAATAAACCCACCACCACAACCATGAGACTGTGAAAATCCATCAAAAAAATCCCATGGAATTGAGTGATCAATGATCTCAGGGGTGATGACACGGGGGCTAGGGGTAGGTGGATCATCAAGGATAAAATTATATATGGAAAGGATGTGGGCAGCAGGTGAGGGCCAGTGATGTGGGATGTCATAAAAGATGGTCCGATTGCAGGCCATCCAAATGTTCTGGCAAATAAGGATGGGAATGTTCCGAAGTTTGTGGGGAGTAACCGCATGCCACTAGTGATCCCAAGCTTCTATGAGGGAGTGTCCAATCCAACGTTGGTTAGTATGAAGAGAGGAGAGTATAATCATCCAAATTTCAAGGGCAACAATACAGTGAAGAAATAGATGTTGTGTGTCTTCTGCCACTTCTTTACAAAGTGCACATCTGTGTGGACCAAAGAAAGTTATTTTCTGTAGATTGGCTCCAGTAGGATTTTTGTCGGTGAGTTTGCACCACATGAGTAGTCATGTTTTGGTAGGTCCTTTGAGTTTCCAGAGGTTGCACGACCAAAGAATGAGAGGAACAGGTCTGTTGTACCGATATATATGAGAGTACCCTTCTTTGGGTGTATATCGTCCCTGTTTAGATATGTTCCAAATAATTTCATTGTCACATGCCCTCAGTCAGACACGGGTATCACGTAGGGCTTCCAAATATGATGTCCAATACTCGGTCCACTCAGGATGTATCCGTAAATCTCGATGATCCAGCCACCCTTACGAGAAGAGTGTAGATCGCTCCTCATGTGCAATCTGATTAATTGTCCAGAAACCGGCTTGGTTGAGGAACACAATGAGTGCCTGCGGGAGAAAATGTGCATTCTCGCATCCAACCCATGAATCGAGGCCGATATGGATCTTGTGTCTGTTGCCAATTTTCCAGGTCAAGTCATCCTTGATAAAACTGATTGCTGTTGTGATCGCACACCAAATAGGGGAGGATTTAGAGTGGTGCTCCAGAGGTGACCGAATCCATTCAATGGGGTTGAGCGGATGAATATATTTATGAGTAGTCACCCTTGTCCATAGGTTGTTTCTCGCCAGAATCGTCCAACCAAGTTTAGCAGCTAATGCAAGTGTGAAGGTTGACAAGTCTTTGATGCCCCATCCATCCCACCTCTTGGGTAAAGCAATATAGGACCAATTTGTCCAGGCAAAGGTGTGTCCCTCTTTTGCACCCAACCAAAGAAAGTGCCTTCAGATTTTTTGGATTTTGAGGAGTATACCTTTAGGGATCCAAGCCAATGACATCAAATATACAAGAGTGGCCTTGAGTACTGATTTGATCAGTATTAGCCGACCAGATCTTGATATCCAGCGATGGCACTAGTTGTTTAACCAATTTTCAATTTTGGTAATGAGCCAATTCCAATCAACAATTTTGTAGTTCACAGGTTTGAGAAAAAAACCCAGATACTTCAAACCATCCTCAAATCTGGTGATATTAAAGGGAAATATCTATTTTTCAAAGTGTATTTCATGAGGAGTACATCCATGACAGGTCAATGTGGATTTGTTATTATTTCACTGCATACCTGTGGCAATACAAAATAGATGCAAAATCGCTCGGATCACAGAGAAGTCACTAAGAGTCCCATTAAGGAAGAGAATAATATCATCTACAAATAAGAGGTGAGTGAGCACACAGTTTCCAGATAGTTTGATTCCTTTCAATCAGCCTCTAGAGATTTCGTCTATAATATATCTACTAAGGCCCTCCATAACCAATAAAAATAGTAGGGGAGATAGGGGGCACCCTTGAAGAAGTCCCCGCTCTGCATGAAAGAAATTGGTTGCTGCCCCATTGATTAGAATGCTGTATGAAACAGTAGTAATTCTTCACATTATCCAATTGATAGTTTGTAAGGGGAAACCTAGGTGGGTGAGCAACATGCGAATGTAAAACCAACTCACTTGATCAAAAGCTTTTGCCAAGTCTATCTTAAGAATCATCCCTTTGATGCGTTTAGTATGCATAGAATGTAGGCCTTCTTGTGCAATGCCAATTGCATCATGGATCTGTTTGTTTTCAAGAAAAGCAAATTGTTTAGGAGATATGTAAGTAGATAAGATAGGTTTCAATCATTTGCAAGAATCTTGGCCATGATATTGTAATAGCAGTTATATAAAGAGATTGGACGATAATATTTGAAAGATGAGGGGTGATCAACTTTGGGGATGAGGGCAATAAAACTAGCATTGAAAGATTCATATATGCGTCCAGATTGTCGAGTTTCTTCCACCACTTCCAGAAGATCATGACCTAAAAGATCAAAGAAAGCTAGATAAATTCCACCGCCCACCCATCAGGCCCAAGAATTTTGTCCTTTTTGAACCACTTGAGGACATATTCAAGTTCAAGGCTAGAAACAGGTTGTTGTAGATCATCCTCTGCTACTTCATCAACATACTTGGGAAATACAGATGCCACCTTGATGATTTCTGCCAAGGATGGTTGCGGAGGTGCCTTGTAGATCTCCCTGAAATGGTTGATACCTTTCTGTGCAAGATGAGAAAAGGTAGAGGCTTTTGTTCCATCCTCATTATCGAGTTCCCATATGGTGTTAATAGCCTTTCTACCATTGGCATAATTATGAAAAAAATTAGAATTTTCGTTCCCAGCTTTGATCCAGGTGGCGCGGATTTTGAGTCTCCACTGCTCATTCCTTGCTTGTAGGATATTTAATCAAGTAGTTTCCAGTGAAGTGAGCAGAGACTTATCTTCTTCAGTGCAAAAACCTCCCCCAAGTGAGGATTCCAATCTATGTATCTAATGTTCAATATCAGTTATTTCGCTATCCTCTAATATTTTTTTGTGCTTAGCCCAACTAATGGAGTCCTTATTGATAGTAAGAATTTTGTGAGCAAAAATGGAGGATGGCGAGTGTAAATGTGGAGACAGAGGGAGTATCCAAAGGGTATTCACCAAATTGATATATTCAGGATCTTGTAACCAAACTGAGCATAACTTGAAGGGGGGTGCCGGCTTTTTGAATTCCCCAATAATTTCCAAATAGATTGGAGAATGATCAGAGATGTCCCCAGAGCTTATCCATTGACTGAAAGAGCCTAGGTTCTGTAGTAACCCCTCTTTGATAAGAAAACGATCAAGCCGTCGAGCCACCAAATCATCCCCGATGTGCCTGTTACGCCAAGTTGGAGTGGGGGAGGAAATTATTGGATCCACCAGGTGATGCGATGAGAGTAGGTGTCTGAAGTAGTCAAGGAGTGAATCCACATGTGCATTAGGCCCCCAAGATTCAGAGATCCCGAGAGAGAAATTCAGGTCCCCAACCAATATAATGTTATTGGGACGCATAATAGATGCGTTCATGAGAGAGTCCCAAATTTTTTTTCTATTAGAGCAGGGGCCATAAACATTAATAATAGAGAAATGAAAGCCAAGGGCCTCCGAGAATACATCCATACCTAGGGAATTTTCCTTGCCCCAAACGTTAATTAGATTGATATGACGGGGGTTAATACAAAGGGCTAGACCCCTCGAGCACCCACTGGCATCAACAACATGAATGGTCTAACCAGGTAGAATAGGGGAGAGAGCTTGAGTAACCAAATTTGCAGAGCCATGATTTTCCTGTAGCATAATGATATTGGCAGAAGTAGAAGTAAAGAGGCGGCGAAGTGCAAGTCGCTTCACAAGGCTAGCCAGCCCTCGAAAATTGAAAGAAAGGAAAATCATTGGTAAACCAGGATGGGGGATTGTCTTGCTCTAAGAATCCCATCTATTGAGAGTTGTGTGCCAGAAGCAACTTCAATTACGGTTAGGTGAATAGCTTTTGAGATATGCGAGTGTCGACCCCGGGAGGGTTTATGAGGGGGAGAATAAGGACCAACAAAATTACCCAATCCTGTCAGTGAGAAAGTGTGGGGGTGAAGGTTATTAGAATGAGAAGAAGAGGATTCAGAGGGATCCAACACAATGGGGGGGCAAGGTGCAGAGGATGGGGAGAAGGGGGAAGAAAAGAGGGGTTCAAAGAGAGAGGGAGGGATAATCAGAGAAGTTGCAGCATACATATTAGGTAATGTGGGGGGGTGGGGGGGAAATGGAGAGGAGATGAGGATGGTGGAAAACAAATAGAGGGGGGCGGAAAAACTGGCCTGTTGAAAATCATAACACAGAACAGATGCCAAAGAAAGAAAAGATAGGAAATTAAAAGTAGGGGAGGAGGAAATACCCGCAATCGGAGGGAGTCCAGTAGCAGTGGCGGCAGACATGGAACAAGTGACCCTAGAGGGTGCATCCACAACATCAGAGGGTTCCACCATCGAGTATGTATCAGGTGAGACATTTTGACTAGAGTGTGATGACCGTCTTTGTAGTGAGACCGATATAGGTGCAATAGGATGTCTGCCACTGCCAGTGTGAGAAGCTGGTGTCAAACCCGATAGTCGAAAATCCTTGAAGACGTGTTTGACTTTGTGACAATGGTGACAACGGAATGGTACACCTTCATAGTCCAAGATCTGCTCCCTGGTGGAGTTGCAACATTGTATGTTAATGGCTTCCTCCAGAACTTCCCTCGTATCCAGATGAACCAGAATGCGGGCGAATGCCATTTTTCCAAAGTCGATGAATGAATGATCATGGTCCAAGTAGGTACCCAAAATATTACCAATGTATTTGAAAATTTGTTTAGACCATAAGTGATAAGGTAGCCCTGATACACGAACCCAGATGGGGCCAACTCCCAGTGGTTCTCGATCAGGGTCAAATAAAGGGTTCCATCTTTTGAGCAGTACCAGAGCCATCTCAATGTGCCAGAACTGAGATAGAATAAGATCAGTGGGTTCTCTGGAGGAAAATCGAAGTGAAAACCAACCCTTGGTCAATGTGTGAATGGTGGGCATCTCCTAAATAATATCGCCCCAAATCTCTTGAGTCCACAGCTTCATGCGCTTAACCCCATAGTTCCGTCCATGAACCCGACCTATAAAAACCCTGTCAACAGTGCCCATGATGTTGACCATCTGAACTCCAGCTCCAAGTGTGAGGAAGTTGGCATTCTTATTGGCTTTGACGCACTTCGTGCGGTGAGGGGCATGAGGGGGGGGGATAGCCATTGGGATGAATGCAACAGCTAAAAGTGGGGGTGGGGGGGTGACCGCTACGGATGGTAATGGAGCGGAGACAGGTGAGGGGATAGTGAAATATCCAAATGTTCGACGAGCCGCGGGTGGGTTAGAAACGGATGGGGGAATGAGGGAAGAGGGAAGGGAGGTTGAGGACGAGGGAAGTACGGACAAGGGGAGCGAGGTGTTCGAAGGGTGTTGGGAGGCCACGGTAAATTAGGGATTCATAGGTGGGTAGGTGAGGTTTTGAGAGAGAAAGGTGAGGGATGCGGGAGACGGAGGCCGGAGGTTCAATGAAGTGATGAGGTCTAGATCAATAGCCAAGAGGATAGCCGACGAGGATGTGGAGAGTTCCGGGACCATAAAGGAGTCCAGCTTAGAGAAAGAGATAGGGGAGGGCACTGAGGAAAAAGAGTCCATGGGAGAAAGACAACTAGGAGAAGATGCTGGGAGAGAGACTTGCATACCCGAGGAGAACCGATTCGATAGGGTCCAAATGTCGATATCCTCATATGGGTCCTCTGAATATTCCACAAGCTGTTCATCCTAGGTCCCTTCCATAGAAAACACCAAGACAAAAAACCATTAATGAAAAGTCAAAACAATCCCAAACTATCGCTAGAAGCAGAGTTCCCGGCGTCCAACAGCAGTAAACACAAGAGAGGTCAGAGAAGTGTCAGTAATATTCTGCAAGTAACCAGATGGGTCCAGAAAAACCGAGCACGGTCGGTGAGTGATACGCCGTCGGCAAGGGCAGAGAGTGAGCAATGAGGCCGACAATGCGGTTACTGCAGGGAGATGCCAAGGTCCAAAATTCGATCGCAAAACAATACAATATCCAGTAGAAGTGAACTGTGTCGGGAGCAAGGCGGAAGGTAGGCTCGACGCTCAGGGTAACAGATGACACGGGGCAATGTAACCTCCATGGCCGCACAGGGTACAGGGTCGTCACCTATGGTTGTTGCATCGTAAAATATCAGATAATTGAAATTAAATACATTGAGTTAAATAGTTGGAGTATAGTGTAGAATTAAATAGTTACGAGAACGGTTTCTACATGTGAAGTGGGGCATTTATCCTTTTTGTTCAACTTATGTCTGGTGTGAACTCAAAATCAGCAAGAATTGGCTCCCATCTGTTGTTATCCTTCATGAGCTTTGTATGTTGCTTTATTTTGAAGATATCAAGAAAAATATTAAGGAACATATCAAATTAGGATGGTAACAGGAAATTGAGGTAAATATCTACTTCTATATCACCTTTTTCATTTATGAATAGCACAACTACCTCTACTTAGTTGCTTTTTTCTCAAATCTACTTATCATAAGGGTAAGATGCAATTATCTTACTAACCATCCCAAATCACTTATCATGTATTTGTGATTCAAATGTCTTATGACTTTACAAAAAAATTAATGACCCAATTGATAGCATATCCCCACTAACATATTCATCCCACACATCCATTAAGCCAAGGAATTAAATTCCATGCTCGTCTGATGGTTAGAATACAAGTTGGAAAATTTAGCCGAGATACATTAAGCATAAATTTAGGCATCTATATTTAAACTTATATGGTACTTTAAGAGACAAGAAAGATAACGTGGTGATGATGAAAGAGGGTAATCTCACCTAGTCCCTATACATTCCTCCTTGTATTGGAGTCAAAGATCAAAAGGTATTGTTCAACAAGGATAACTCAATTAAGTCACTTTAACACTCTTTCATTATCTTTCTAGAAATTAAACAAAATGATCCTATGTTAGGATAGTCCCAATGATGAAATTTGTTACAGTTGTTACATTGGACCTTGGACCTTACACCATTCTAAGTTATTTCCTCCCTTAGAAACATTCAAATGGGTTAAAAATTGGCTGAATAAGAAATTATCCTTAAGAAATTTCACCCTATAACCATTCTTTGATGACATTCAGGGACTTCTACAGGGCTTCACTTAGGTTAGCTTATCTCATATATTTCAAGAAAGAAATTAAAGGTTAAACCCCTTATCAAAAGAAAGCTTTCAACTTGCTTATGGGATGTGGTTAGTTTAAGAGAGCTCAAATGGCCAAAACAATTAATATACCCACAAGTCTATTTTGCGATTTTCTCTCAATAATTTTTTTTGACTTGTTAGAATATTTTTGTATTCAAAAATATCAAATCATAATCGTAAACACAAGAATATAGAGAAGAACCCTTAAGGAAGGGCAACATCATTAAATTTTCCTTATGGAAGGAATCACTCCGTAAACCATGTTTCTTACAAGAAAATACATCCAACTTATCTTAATGTAATATTACTCGTGTATTTATACTTTCTCATAATTATTCCTAGGGGCCTATACAAACTACCCCTTATTATTATATATTTAGTTTTAACTACCTAATGGGGTTATTTACCACCTATTAATGATTAAGTGATCATATTTATTACCTCTCAACTATTACGTAGGCTTATTTCATGATTATAACCATATTACATTAATTATCATCTTAGGTGCCTCTACAGGTGCCCCATATTATCATCCCTAGGAACATTTCATTTCATCCCCTTTTTGCATGTTTTATCACCACAAACATGGGAAGAAGCCGTATAATATTACCTACTAAGCACTACAGTCAATTGGCACCATAAACAAGCATGCATCCATCCTAATGAAATGTCGATATGGGGTCTAATTGTGGCCTTTCCTCCTCAATCTTGATTTTCTTTTCTCTTGAGGATCAATGTTATAACAATACCCATGTTGGTACCTCCCAAAATTCAAGTCATATTGCAATAATTACAAATGAGGTTCAAATTGGGTTGTTACATATCTATCCATGGTAATTTTCAATTCTTTAAAAATTTGAACATTTTCACTCCCTGCCTATGTGCTTTATAAATGTTTTATGAGTATTTGCAATATTTTAGCCAATTTAACATTGATGAAATCATGTTTTATGCTAAGATTCATATAAATAATAATATATTTTATGATGGAATGTATCCTTGAACCTATAATAAGAAGTTTGTGTGTGAAAACAAATCCTTGGTACTTCCTTTATCTTTCTTTCCAACATGAAACCACTCATCTTAAAATACTTGTTTATAATTTTTTTTAAAGTTCCTTCATCATGTTGTAGTTAAGAAAATTCCACCAAATAGTTGCATCATCTCTTAAATTAAGACATAACAAAAATTTCTACTCATTTCCCCACACTAACTTCTTTTCTTTTACAAACTTTTCTTGCAAAATACATTTTTTTTAAAGGAACACGTACTAGTTTGTATTAGATAAAAAAATATGGTTTATGGGCTAGTATCCTTACAAAAATCTTCATGTTCCAAAAATTCATTGTTATCAGAAGACTAAAACATTGAAACTATGTTCTTAGGACAACTTTCGCCCCCTATTCTAAACACATATTTGTTATAGACATGACGAAACACTTCTAACAACACTATATATCTACAAAGCATCAAAATAAATCAAAATTAAGAGAGGAACATATCAAAATTCCATGACAGACATTCAAGTTTATCCTTATATTCTATCCACGTGCTCGCCTCAAGCCTTTTTCTTCGCAGGTTCCACGTTGGTCTGGAGCGCTTCGAAATAGCTCGTTTCTTGTATCCATGAGAAGTTGGATGGACTTTTTCACATTCTCCTATGCATATTTGTTGTGGTAGAGAGTGACCAACAATGCTGCTACATAATCAATCAAGCATGTCAATAAACCATTGAATTAGGATTGCTCGATATCTCGAGAGTAACCACACGGAGCAACCATAACAGAGTGGTGATGCTTCAAACTAGAAATTGCAATGCAAGCAAACCACTTCTAGTCACAAAAGTGTATCCTCAATGACGATATATGTGAAAATATACTCCTTAAATAATCTTGAATCCTTCTGAACCGCCACCTTATGCCAATAATATATTGGGCTCCAATATTTGCGTCTATGAATCAACGAACTCCAAGAATTATCATGTGATAGATATGGAGGGATAGGAGAATTAACAACATCCTGTAAATAATTGATTATACTTCCATCACCAAGGCTTTCAACACTAATATAGTCCAGTCAAGCCCTTTGAGATTGAACACATGATGCCACTTGTAAACTACATCCATTACTTCTAATCGCCATTTGTTAAGGTGATTTAGATGGGGAATAAATCCCTTTAAATTGAATGGTTGCGTTATTAATTTCGACAACCTTCCCTCACCTGTTTGCGCTAGTCTTTGAGTTGAGGACACAATATTTGATGACAGGATCCACCTTTAAGGCTTGTTCAAAGTTCCTTATTAAAAAATTTATATAAACGTTATACAAAATTTTATTTTCTAAATTCATGTTTAGGGGATAGGAGAATTAAAATTCAATCCCTGGTCCAATACTAGCTTCCTGTGCTCCACATTAGCTCCTTGGTTAGCCATGGAGTTTTCTATTTTGTCTAACTATCTCAAGACATGGAATAACTTAATTTGCTCAAATTGCATTGTTTGTAAAATAATCCATTGAAATATTGAAGGGAAACTTGTGGTTTGCGACCTTTTAGCTTTCCATAACTCGTAGATGGCAATCATTGAATCTCCATAGAGTTTTGGTTTGGTAATCTTCTTTTTCAGTGCAATTTTCAAGCCCTGCCAAAGTGCATATTATCAACTTAGTTATTGGACACAATACCCAAACCCCACACATATTTTGTATTTTTTTTTCATCAAGGCAAAGAATAACCCCCCCTTCTAAAATACATTTTGATTATTACAACCCGAAAATATAACTAGGGTTTTGAATAAATAACTTATCTTTTATTTGAGGTCCTTTATGTAGTGAGGGTTTGAGGTGGCAAATATAAAATGATAAAAACTCTTGCAATGCTTCTTGGATTGACTATTATAACCGCAATTATGAAATCGTACATACACTCTAAATCCGCTGATGCTTATCTAACTTAATTCTATACATTCTATGAAAAGATATCTAGTTTCCAAACCATGTGATCATCATTAAAAAAATAAAAATAAAATAAAACCTTAGAAATTGTTTACATTAAATGAGTGATAATGTCACTTCCCAAATTCTGATTTGGAAGATATATATATATTTTACAAGAGCAACTCAAATCTACCATCACTTTCTTAAAAGTATGCATAGAAAGTTTTAGAAATCAATATGAATGTTGTCATCCTCGTTTTTCCTTTAAAAAAAAATTAAAAAATCTCTCACTTTATGTCTACAAAGAGCTTTGATACCACTTGTAGTGAGCCTTAACGCTTATAATAGATAAAAATGTGAAATGTCAATCATTATCATTAACCTTGAGAATTAAACCATTCTCTTTAAAAATATCAAATCATACACACTATAAACACCAAAGTGTTAAAAAAAAAAAACCTTTAATACAAGGTGATACCATCAAATATTGTGATAAAAATGGAGTATTTTAACTTTTGATATTAAAATTTCAAAATATATTTTAATTTTATATGAAAGTTTCCAATATAAATATGTTCTTTATCATTAATAAAATCTTTAATTAAAAATATAAATTTATTAATAGTCACATTGAAATATAAACAAAGGCTACATAGTAGCTAGTACCTACCACTTAGCTTAAATATAGCTTAATTAAACTAAAAACCAATAAAAACAAATATTTCAACATAAAAATAAAACAACTATTAAAATATTGTATTCTTGAATGTCATCTCCAAAAATTAAAAAATATGATTAACTAATATTGTTTATATTAACATATATACATTTTATTCTATATGCTTATTTTTTTATAAATATATATAATTTTTTATAATTAAAGTTATTAAAATATGTTTTTAACATAATAATAAGTCATCTTAAATTTAAAATATGGAGAAAAAAACCCCAATAGGGGTGGGAAACGAAGAGGACAACGTCCCCGAAGGAACGTGTGGGCGTCCATACTACGCACGTAGCTTCAGGTGGGCGGGCTAGCTTCACGGCCCTCCCATAATGCCTTGAGTATGAGAGACAATTATTCCTGCGTAAGAAGCTTCACATCGTCATGGGTCTCGCGGGGGGTGGTAAACATCTAAACATTATGAAGGGTAGCAGGGGTTTGCGATGGGAATGTTGTGGTTGTTCTATGGTTTTTGGTTTGGGTGTTGTGGGAAGCTTAGGTAATTACAGAAGCTCTTGAGGCTGGTCGAGGGGTCAGCGGCATCGTAGGAGTTTCTGCCCCAGCATTTGGGTGTGGGTTGTTGTCAATTGCCGAATTGAGCACTGTCAGTGTGAGTTTGCAAGGGAAGTGATGTTTGGTCGTCCGATTGGGGTGGCTTGTTGTTGCCTCTGTTTAGTTTTGTGGGGTTTCAATCCAAGTTGGGTGGGATTTTACCTTCGCTGGAGTGGGGAAATTGAGATGTTCCTCTCCAGTCCAACTGGTTCCTAGACTGTTGGGTGGCGCCATTGGCGTGCCAGTCTCAAGCTTTGGTTCGTTGGACTTGTGAGAAGCTGCTTCAGGGGGGTGATTATTGCTAGTTCATGGTGGGTGTCAGTTGCGCGAGCTGTGGGTCCTCGGCACCAGGGGTTGAGGTGCTGAGTCAGGGTTGGCAGTCTCGCCTTTTGTGTGGGTTGCTCAGGTGGTATTGGGCGAGTGATATTTGGTTCACTCTAGTGGTGTCAGGTATCTAACTATGCGGCATGTTCCTCGCTTGAGGCATTCCTTCGCCCAGGTACTTCCTTGTCCAAGCATGGCCAAGCCCTGGTCTCAACTTGAGTTGGTGAGTGGTAGTGGTGGCGTGGGTCAGGAAGGTTTGAGCGGAGATGGGTCAAGCCATGCGACTTCAGTGGGCAGAGGTAGTGGTCGATCAAGGCATTCTGGACGTGTGGGGTCAGCCACTCGTGGTGTTAGGTGTGGGGGCTTAACTGTGCATTGTGGTGTCCTCACTTCATCTACTCCTCCGCACAGGGGTTCAACTCGTTGTGGTGGTTCGGGCCATCATGTGCCGATGTGTCAAGGTGGTCGCGGTCATCTTCAAGTCTGTTGTGTAGAGCGTTGTCAAGATATGCTTCAGTCAATTCTGGAGCGTCTTGAGACATTGGAGCAGTTTCAACATGAGGATCATACTGAATTGATAACTAATCTGAAAAAATGCATTACTTTCAGTGTCACATCTGGGAGCGTGTCATGGTGGTCTAGCTCGTCCAGAATTTGCTATCAGAGAAGGTTGAGAAGTTGGAGGCCCGGATGGCCCATTTCGATGAGCACGTCCAATGCTCCTTTCGCCCTCCGCCTCCTTTTGGAACAGCCTCAAATAACCTGACCTCCATCACTTCTCACGACTAGCATGAATACAGGTGTTTTATATGTTTTGTCTGTTTACTGGTGCCTATGGCCTTTGTAGTTGTCCACTGTGTCTCTCTTTGTTTTTCTGTTTCATTGTCATATGCTTTCGATGGTAATCAACAAACCTGGTCGAGGTGAGACTACCTGTATTTCCCCTCGGATGTATTTTCTTTTGAATCTATAAATAGAAAAAACAATAAGTTATGCAAATGAAAATAATACAAAAAAGAAGAAAATACAAATAAGAAAGTCAATAAATAAATAAATAAATAATAATAATAATTAGTAACTAATAAAAATAGAAATTACTAAATAACCCATAATAAAACTTCAACTAATACCTTACAAATAAATAAATTTAAATAATTATAAAAAATAACAAAAATAAATTCCTATATTAAAATATGGATAAAAAGCCCCTTCAAGCAGTTGGGGAGATATGAACTCCTCCCCGCCCAGTTCGAGAACACACGCAAACTACACCTTCCCTTCAACGCTAACGGAACTCCTAGTTTTGACCTCGACCTTGCTTGCCCGATTTTGCTTCTTGACAAACGTGGCATCCTGCAATGATTACAGGTGGCACATGCTTGTTATGTCAGCAATCACGAATTAAATATTCTATGAACGTCACTATCCACGTGGCAAAAATCAATTTCTTCGATCATACTTTTCACTCTTAATAATTTTTCCCTTAAAAGACCCCGGAAGGAATAATTGAAATCCAACAAACTCTGATGTCCTGAACTTTCCTTTATTTGTCCAATGGGCAAGGAATGATTGATATTCAATCAAAATTGTAAATTATAAATATATAGCTTAAAATATATTAAATTATTTTAATTTTAAATTTTACAATTTTATTATAATAAATATAATTTTCTATTTATTTTGAGTTTTTAAAGTTGTAAATATATTTTAAAATATTAAATTTTAATATATTTCACTTTGAAATTTATTTATAACATCAAAATTACACAACATTGTTTAGATTGGCTTTGGATAGGGGGAATCTATTTGTGTTTCTCTTCTCATTTGCTATTGCAATTGTGTTGTTATCAATGTCACATGCTTTTCTATGGTTAGACAAATGTCGCACCATCATCAAACTCGTAAAATGTAGTAAATGAAATTGGATAATGGGTATTTCAATGTCATGCAATCTACTTAGGTAATGTTTTCCTCCAGTTTGGACCTAATGTTTTGCAGCCCTCCCAAAATTACTTTGCCATGATCACTATGGAATGGCAGTCTGATTTTGCAACTATAAGCAACCTAGTTCTTCAATTTGTTACTATGTTCCCTCACTTCTCCGGGTGAGATTATTATTTTGTTTTGGTTTAGTACAATTCTATGCATTTGTTTCCTTTAAAAGGGTTTCTTTGGTTGGTAGGTTGTGATAACTTACTCTCCCAAATTGTTTGGTTCTCTTATCTCTCCTCCTATGTCCATCACTCCCCCTCTCTATGTGTTTATTTCACCTTATTACTTCTAGTTTTTGGTCATCTTGATACACTTCATCTGCTTTATTTACATGGTCACTCTTCCCCAACTTTCCTCTTGTCTTTCACAATGTCTCACGGTCTTGTCATAGTCAACATGATGATTGAAAGCATTGAGGCCAACCTACATCTCGAGCACAAAGGGAGGCAAAGGTCTCTGCTACAACCTACTGGGAACATACCCTCTAACAAGGTGCATGGATATAAATATGGCAGAAACTGAGGCTAGGCTAAGGTCATGCCTTTGTTCTCAGTGGTTTCACCAATGTTCTCTACATTGTCACTCTTCATTGACTTTTCCCTTATATTTCACCAACGTGGTCATTGACGACATTGGGACCAACCCTTGTCCTAAGCACAAACGGAGGAAAAGGCCTCTACTGCAACCCATTGGAAACATAGTCCCCTCTGCCCCAACAACACGTGTGGAAAGAAAAAATGGTGAAAGTTGAGGCTAGAGTAGAGTGGAACAACATCCAAAATGACAATATTTAGGAAAATGTGGAACATTTGGTCCTAAACACAAGCAACACCCATAGCCGAAACACCAAATATTTGCAGGTAAAGAACATGTATTGACAATTCAAGACAATAATGGGGAGGGTACTTGTGGAGAGAAGTGAGGGTCAACAAGAGATTCTCCTCTATATTAATGCCATCCAATTGATAATTAGGAAATTGGATAACAAAGTCTCTCTATTGGCCAAAAAGATTGCAAATTTAGACTTCACAACTTTAGAAGAGGTGAATGACAATCTTCAAAATATTCGTGTCGACTCTCCTACTATCTAGCATATTCAAGTACAATTTTTTTGTTAATTTGTCCATGAACAATATCCAAGTTCCTTACTAAGCAAATATTAGACTATTACTTTTCTAGATAGTGTAAATTTGTTTCCTCTTAAATATGGTATTAAAGTTATCAACATGGAAAGTCATAGTCTAACGAGGCCATAATTTTACCCGGAAAACAATAGAAATTCTAGCTAGATTTTGAGAAAATCCGACAGAAAGTTTTAGAAATCCAGGTTACAAAAGTCAAGCTTTAGGATTTTGGGTGCCCGGGGTTTTTTTATGGTGTTGAAACATTCTCACCATAAAAAAACAATTCAAAACCTACAAGGATTGTTTTTATTTTATTTATTTTTTGCCGAATTTATGTGAGAATTTCATCGTCCGGGCAAAATTGTGGTCTCCGTAGCCAACTCCACATAGTAATATGGACAAAAATATTATATCATTATTATCAATTTGATTTCCTTAATTGAAGACTAATAACCATTCTCACATTTATTTTTTTATAATTAATATAAAATCCTTCCCAAACTTAAAAGAAAAGAAAAGAAAAGAAAAAAGAAACATGTAAATTGTATATATTTTTTAATTTATATATTATAATGGTCCACGGGGTCTTGGATAGATGGTTATCGAGTGTTATGTTAAGACACTCCTTTGTGTGAAGTCACTAGTTCAATTCCCCACCAATTGAGATGATATATTGAACGTTTAAATTTTATGGAATTCATATTTATTTAACTCATATTATCATATATGATGATTGAGTTAGCTACTTTAAATTTATGGTTTATGGTTTTTTCCAAGGGATTTTGGATAGACGGTTATGGGGTGTTCTGTTAAGACATTCTTTAGTGTGAAGTGGTTCAATTCCCCACCCCAATAGAGGTGATAAATTGGACATGATAAAAATGTAGTCATGCCAAGCTTACAATATATATATATATATATATATATATATATATATATATTAAATTAATAATTAAATCATTATAAAAAGGAATATCCATCACAAACAATAAAATCTTATAAATTAATATGTTTTTAGAAAATCCAAACTTTAAAATTAAATCATTATTTTTCTTAATATTTTACTTAATTATTAAAAAATAAATAAAATCTTATAAACTAATATGTTTTAAAAAAATCCAAACTTTAAAATTAAATCATTATTTTTTTTAGTATGCTACTTAATTGTTAAAAAATAAATTTTGCAAAAAATTATTAAATGTTACCATTAACATGGACTATTACAAATTAAATTTATTGAGCACAAGCTAACAATGACAAATTTTGAAAGAGCGGAAATGGATACAAGAAAAGGGTCCGCTCTGCTAGGGTTTTGAGAAGTTGGTGGGGGTTTCTTGGTTTTTCCCGCGTTTTGCAGTAAACTCTGGCGGCCAAAAGGGCTCACCTTGCAGAGCTCTTCAGGCGGGGGTCAGTCCTGACCAGTTAGATGAGAAGAGGAGGGGCCAATGGGGCCCCATAATTCAAACAAATGGTTCTGGATAGGGGTAAAGGCCCTAGCGAAGGCGTGCAGATTGCAGGCTCGGATGCTGTAGGAAAGAAGCAGAAGGATGACACGGGCTCCAAGGAGGCACAAGGTTAAAGGCCCGGAGGAGGAATTAATATAACAGAAGGGCGAGAAAAGGTAGGACCCCCTCCTGAGGGGAATTTCCCCAAGATGATAACTGAGCGCAAGGCTACAACAGAAAATCAGGCACAATCCCAGGATGGCTCAGAACCATCGGGATTTGGCACTCGAGGCCAAAAACCGAAGGAGAATGGACGCTGCATGAAAACTTCAAAAATTCTTAGGGTTATAATCATGGATCCGGAAATGCAGGAATACTGAGATCACATGTCTATCTATGCTCTCATTTGTAAATTTATGGGCTTTTGGCCCACAGAAAAAGCCCTATGTCAATGGATCAAACAACAATGGAAACCCCGAGGAGATGTCCAACTCCACCTAGGCGCTAAGGGGTTTTTCACAGTGGTTTTTGCAAATCTGGAAGATAGGGTCCATATTTTTTACGGAGGCCCCTACTTCTATGCCTCGTCGGGACAATACATGAGGCCGTGGAAACCCAACTTTGCTCCAGAAAAGGAGACCTTCACCCATGTGCCGATATGGATCCGCCTCTTTTCACTACCCATAGACTATTGGAGACCCTCGGCGCTCGAACAGATTGGTAACAAACTGGGAAAGTTTGTCCAAGCTTCGGAAGCAACCTTGCAAAAAAGGTATACCTCTTGTGCCAGAATTTGTGTTGAAATGGATGTATTAGGAGCACTACATGAAGGTTTATGGCTTGAATTTCGAGATGAAGTTTTCTTTCAAGCCATAGATTATGAATAGATCCCCTTTAGATGTCGTAGATGCCATGAACATGGACACCTTTTCAGGGAATGTCCTATCAATAAACAACAAGAAAAGAGTAAAGAAGGGACACCAAAAGACAAAGAAGGTTTCGTCCGTCCCACAGGGAGACATAGATCTAACAGACGAAACGAAACCAAAGTTAGGTCATCCAATAAAGGGAACGACAATTGCTTCACAGCTATGGGGAAGATAGATGTACCAAAAGCATATTCAATCCCTGTGGCTAAACAACCGGATGTAGTGGGAGCTAATCCCGAATGCATACCATGGAAGAGACCCCTGAAGGAGCCAAGAAAGCTGGTGATGTAGAAGGAGATGAAAAAATGACAATGAGTGAAGCATGCACAGAGGACCTAGAACTTAAGGACATTCTAGACAGGGAAGGCATGGAACTGGTCAACATGGTGGAACAATGGAAAGAAATTGGAGTGGAACACATCCCAGAAGAGCAAATTGACAGGGTAAATTTCCTATTCTTGGCTCAACAGGAGGCAGAAACTAAGGGTTAGAAAATGGGACATGGTGAGACTAAAGGTCTGGGAATAAAAGTCCAAGGCTTGCAACAGACGAAACTGAAGGCCAAACCACGATGCAAAAGGGGTCGAAGATCAAACAATGAGGCTCTGCAGGACTTAGGCCAAATGTTGTTGAACTCAGGTAAGATGAAAGCACTAGAGGCTTTCACCTCTTCTTCTTAACCTTTAAAATTTTATAATGAAGATATTATACTAGAATGCTAGGGGGCTAAATAGCCTTAGGAAACAGAGACTTCTAAAGAAGACAATCAAAAAAGAAAATCCGGATATGATATTTTTACAAGAAACAAAATGTTCAAGTCAAAAGATGAAGGAAGTGAGTAGGAAAATTGGTAGGCCAATGGAGTGTCTAGAAGTAGAAGGTGATGGAAGTGAAGGAGGGCTAGCAACATTATGGAACCCACAATCACTCCACTTAATAAGTGCAGAAGAAACAATATTTTTTGTGTCTTTAGAGAGGCAAATTATAGGGGAACAAGGCACATACCTTTGCTCCAATGTTTATGGCCCTCAAAGATTGGAGGATAGGCTAAGACTATTGGAAAACCTCTCCCAGTTGCAAAACAGGCACAAGGGAGTCAGAGGAATATATGGAGGCGATTTCTATATGATCATATTGCTAGAGGATAAAAAAGGCGGATTGAGGAATTTAAACTGGGATGCAGAGGCCTTCAGAAAATTCATCAAGACGGCTAAGCTAGTAGACATCTATCCGAAGAGCAAGCTGTACAATTGGAATAACAAACACGGAGGTGATAGGAAAATCGCCTCTCTGCTAGACCGATTTCTTATATCAAAAGACATCATCATGGTAGGAGTTATAGTGGAGACAGATACTATCCCTAGTTGGGGTTCGAATCATCGGCCCATCACCTTGGATGATGCAATTCTGGGCACTCATAAAAATCGGCCTTTCAGGTTCGAAAATTTCTGGTTGGACCACCCAGATTTTAAATCAAAGATTAGACAGTGGTGGCAGTAGCCCATTATGATCAGAGGAACTAAGATGTTCTGCCTTCAAGCAAGGTTGAGACATATTAAAGCACTAATCAGGACCTGGAATCAGAAGGTTTTTGGAAACATCTTCAGCAAGAAGTTAGCCTTGGAGGACAAATTGGAAAAATTGCATAAGGAATGTATGGGGGAGGGTGTATCTCAGGCCAACAAACTTGAAGAGCAAGATCTCATGAGAAAATGGGAAGAGAGGTGTCAGCAAGAGGAAGTCCTATGGAGACAGAAATTTCGGGTTCAGTGGCTGAAGGAAGGAGAAAAGAATACTAAGTTTTTCCATAAATTAGCCATTGACGACAAAAGGACTAATAGGATCATTCGATTAAAGGATGATCAAGGGACTTCTTTTAAATCCCATGGGGATATTTCAAACCTCTTGGTTAATCACTTTTCTCACGTAGCTGAGGAGCCAACTATTGATAAGGAAGAGGCCATCGAGGAAGTGGTCACCTTCATCCCTAAGATTCTAGCAGAGGAGTGTTACACAACATTTTGTCACTGTCCCTGCAATCCCCAACACACACATTGGAGGGTCGTTTATGTGACCAATAAGTAGTGTCATGCTTTTCAAATACCATCATTGCATCCCTTTACATGAGAGCAATATTATTTATGTTAACAATTCCATGAGCAGAGTTGTAAAAACCCATATTTTTTCCTTGGCGCGAGTAGCCAGTTACACCCTTGCGCCGACCAGGAAATTTAACACTGAGCCCATGCCAGTTGGCGCTATGTGCTAGTTTGACACCCGCGCCAAGCTGTTTATGGAATTTTTTTTAAAAATAGAGGTGGAGATTCCACTCCAACCACCTCGAGGATGAGTCATTGGGAGTGGTTGAACTGAAACAACCACAAACTCCTTCCTTTAGTTAGTAGTTTCCACCTCCCTTGGAACTCTCCTAAAGGATAGGACTCCCTCCCACCTTTGTAGGGATCCCAACCTCCTCCTTTTCCTCTATAAAATAAACTATCTCTCTTAGTACAAGCTAGCTAAACTTGGAGAATTATACATACTATAGCTAAATTACTAGAGAAGATATAATTAGAAGGAATTACGTTGAGGAAGCTTGAGTCCATGACTTCTAAGAGAGCTTGAGTCCATGCCTTCATCCCGTCCGAATTCCCTGACAAAAATTTGAGACGTGCTTCACCTGCACCCCGTTGGAGGAGACTGCGACGTCAAAGCATCGGTTGTACTCTTCCTTCTATTCATTTATATACATGACTACTGTTTGGTTCCACTATTGTGTTATGATGTTTATTTTATGTGATATGTTTAGCCCTCTTTGACTGGCTAATAGTTATGAGTGAAACTACTATGTCGTATGTTGTTTTTGTTCTTTGTCCTATGTGCAAGTATCTGAGCGTAACAGCGAACAGATTGTGATTTTCCAAGGCAGGAGCGAGAGGCCACTACTCTTTCTGCAACGACGACAGTGTTGGATTCTAGGTAGGTCAATCTACTGTGTCTTTTGTTCATTCATTTACTAGGAAGTAACACTTTAGCGTGTCCTTTTGTTTCTAGACCCACCCTAGGGCTAGAGGGATCGTCTTCATTCGCAGAGAGGATTTACCTTCATAACAAATTGGCGACTCCACTGGGGATCAGTGCGAGTTTGTCGTTTCATCCTGTTGGGTCAGTTTCGATTATTGGTTTAGTTATTTGTCTTTTTCTAGTTTGTTTGCTGAGTTTCCATCCTCTGTTCAGCTCCAGTGTGTCAAGGTCGACCTCTGCTCATTAGGTTGTGGTTTTTCCTCTTTTTCCCATAGGTATCTAGCTTGGTGCAGTTTTTGTCTGAAAAGTCGCGCCGATTTGCGCAGGTTGCTCTTTTTGCACTCGCGCCAACCCCTGTATGGTGCGGATTACAGCCTTACAGTCACGCCAACCCCTGTAGGTTTTGGTTTGACCTCCTTAATGAGTTTTTTTGTCATTTTTTCTTACTTCTGGGTTATTTTTGGGTGTGATTAAGCCTTTGAGACTGTGTTGACTACTGTAGACTTGTTTCCCTCAGTCGTTTGTCCATTTTCCTATCGGTGTCATTTAAGACCTTAGGGTTTCTAAGTGTTCTTGTACACTGAGCCTTCTATTTGAAAACAAGTCTCTTTGATTGTTGTCAGTCTCATTTTGGGTCATTATACTGATTTTTTCTTGATCCCTTTGAGTATTTGTTTCGATTGAATGATCATTTCGTTTTCAATTGGTCCTTCTTCTTCTTACTTTGAGCATCAATTACTTTGCTTGTTTGGGTCATTTTGGGAAACTCTCTTTTTGATTGAAAGTTTGCTCCATTAGCTTGTATGTTTTGTGTTTGTTTCACTTTCATTGAGTCATTCAATTTTAAATCCCCACATTCGCAAAACTCAAACTAGTGTTTATTTTGTTTTCCATTGAATTAGTACATTGTGTGCTTCATTTCATTGAAAAAATAAAAAAATATGTTTTGCATTCTTTCGTTGCATCGAAATTGAAACGTTCCTTTACATAACTAGCATTTTTCAATCTAGGAAGGAATTTCATTTTCGATTGATTGCATTAGAGGCATTAGAAGTTTTCTTCACATACTTTCCTTGCTTGTTATTGTTTGAAATATTTCTATCCTTCTTATAACTAGCATTCATCGAATTGAAATGATGTTCATTTGCATATAGCTTGCATTTAGGAAGTTGAGCTCCAAATTCGATGGGGCCTGGAAATTGAAACATAATCCAAGATCAACTTTAAAATTTACTCAATGAACCTAAGGCAACATTGAAACCTAACAAAAAATTTCTAGTGGTCTAGGCTAGAGATGTGTTCCAGCGTCTTAAAACCTAGTAGCTGTCGCTCGCTTTTTGGCTTCAGACAGCGCTAGTACGGACTTGTGCTCCCTGTACCGTCATGTATATAAAGGGAGATCCTCATAGGCTACAATCCTTTATCCATAGGAAGCCAAGTTTGCCACCTTGTAACCGTGATACACCAAACACAACATTCAGAGAGACTACCTGCACGTACGTTAAGTCCTTGGTCATTTCTCTTTCATTTGATCACCAAGGTGTGTATTGCAGTTCATGGAAAATTGGTACACCCTCTTGCCTAGATTACCTGAGTAGTCATTTAGATCTTTTCGTGACTCTCTAAAAGTGAAAATATCATTGAGCTCTTGTTATTTCATGCTCGTTTCAACCTAAAAGTGATAGAGTCACCTTTTGTCCTTTTCTTGACTCTTAAAATATGAAAAGGCAGAGTTTTGTTTCAATGTCTTAAAAAATTAACTGCCCACGAAATATTCCTGGTTCAAGTTTTCTTCCTTAGTGTGTTGTTTTAGGGTTGTTTCCAATGGAAATGTTTTCGGAGTTCACTAACCAAGGAATCCCCTCTGAAGGGAATCCTAGTCCCTTTCCTTCTTTTGGGAATGTCGGTGCTCCTTATATGGCAACATTGTCTCTTCCTAGGTTAACTGTTGGTTTGCATGTGTGGTTATTTTCGACCTTGGTGGTCCTGAGTGCTCTGACCTCTGTTCGACCATATCCCTCACCCGAACAACATTATGTTGATTCTAAAGTGGACCTCTCCCCTTCTTCGCCTGTTTCTTCGTCCTCCTCTTCTACTTCGCCTGGTGAAAGTTTGGATTCCAGTAACCTAGTGGCTAAGAAGAAGAAGAAGAAGTCAAATAAGCGAGAGGCTAATGCTGCAGCTGTTGCGCCTAAGAAACCTTACATTGATAAACCATCGAACCTTCCTCGGAAAGTCAAATTCCCTTTCATGTTGTGCAAAGGTTACCACCTTCTTCGAAAATGCCCTGGCATTCCCAAGGTACTTAAAGCATGGTCCAACGGGCATCCGTCATTGCCTTTGGCTTCTGGAAGTCATATTGGTGTCACATCTTCGACTAGCAATGATAAGACTCATAAGAAATAGGGTAAGATTACCAATCCCTGTAAGTAGTGTGAAGGGCATCATCCCATTCACCTTTGTCTGTACATGGATGAAGCTAAGAGAGTCTTGGACAACTCTACTGTTTCGGCACCCTGCCTTCCGGTTGGTTACCAGAAGCTTTCTTCGAGTCCTCTGCTAGTTGATTCAATGATCGGTCAAGAGTCATCTTTGGTCGATCCCATTCCCTCGGAAATTCAAATTCACGAATCCGTTCCTGACCAACCATTAGTCGAGGAATCGGTCGATCTGACCTCGCCTGTGGTTCATCAGGTCTTTTCCATCGAGAGTGGCTCTCATACCCCTCATGTTCTTCTTTTTTCTTCAGATTCCTCGGACTTGGAGAAATATTCTCCCATCCCTGTGGTTCAAGATGCTACTCCTCCTGCTCCCATTATGGAGGTCCCGAAGGATGCTCCTCCTGCTCCCATTATGGAGGTCCCGAAGGATGCTCCTCTTGCTCCCGTAACACTAGGGGATGACCATCTCGTTTCTATGGTACCCCCTCCAAGTAGTTTGGTTGCTTCCTTTGATTGGAGTCGATTTGCGGGATACCGTCTTCCGTCTTATGTGCCTTTTGACATCATGGTACAGGCCTTCGATATGGTCATACCTAGCACAATTATAGATGAAGGCACATCTATTAGTGTTCTGTCTTCAACTACTTGGCAAGATTTTGGTTCTCCACCGCTTGTGTCTGTTACACAGAATCTGTTGGATTTTAACAGAAGAACCAATCAACCGTTAGGGATCCTTCCGAAGTTGCATGTTACTTTGGGAGGGAAAACCGTCTATATAGAGGTGATGGTTGTTCCAGGCCCCTTGGATTTCAATTTACTCTTTGGGCGTGAGTATGCTTATGCCATGGGCGCACTTGTCTCTTCCCTCTTTCGTGTGATATGTTTTCCACACAAAGGTCGAATCATGACCATTGATCAACTTTCATTCTTTGGTCCTGACATGACATCTAGCCCATCATCGTCTCTTCCGGATCTTTATCCACCGGTTGTATCTTCCTTGCCACAAGTTAATTATGTGGCTACCTGTCCTATGCTCGCATGTAGTGATAGTGTCGTTGTGCATCGTGTGTTGGGGGCATTGGGTCCTGACTTCCAAGATGTTGCCCTCCCATCGGATGAACACCTCTTGGAAGCCATGACTTCTTATTCAACATGATGAGTTGTCATTCAGAGCATAGTTCATTTTATTGTGTCAAGCTCCTTAAAAAATGAAACAAGCTCTTTGGAGCAGAGTTCGTTTTCTTGTGCCAAGCTCCTTAAAAAATGAAACAAGGTGTCATGAGGATAGTTCTTTCACTATGTCAACCTCGTTAAAAAATTAATTAGGTCTTGAGGATAGTTCTTTTACTGTGTCAAAATCGTTAAAAAATTAAACACGTTCCCGTTCAATTCGAGTCTTTTGATACGATCTCGTAAAATCCCAGTCGAGTCTTTCTCTTGATCTCGTAATTTGAACCTTCACTCAATCTACCTTTCATATGGACTGAAGTTTCGAGGGCATGTACCTCGAATTGAGTCACCATGCTGGGGGCATGCCCACCTTTTAAAGCATAGTTTATCTTTATTTCAAGCTTGTGTAAAAATGAAACCAATTTCAAGCAGAGTTTCCTGATTTCAAGCTTGTGTAAAAATGAAACCATTACCTCTCGTGATTTCCATTTTATTAGCCTGTTTTGCCAGATGTAGCCTTGGTTTTCTCATTCCATCTTTACCATCTTCTTGGCTGGTCATACGCCTTCACTTGGTTATTTTAACCATTCCTGAGGAGCCATTGCAATGAGTGGTCTTGTTAGCCACCCTCATAACTTTATCTTGTTTTGAGCAGTTCCACCATCATCGGAACCAGTTGCTATCCTTTATACCACTCGTTCCTCAAGGTGGAGTCGTCTTTTAGCTCTTTTCTGACTCTCTAAAATTGAAAAGATTGCCGAGATTCTTGTTGTTTTGAACTCATTAACTGGCTGCGAAACGATATCTACCCAATATACGTTTACCTCTTTTTTGGGTTGGGATGGATTATTTACAAAAAAGGAATACCTTTGCCTATTGCGACTAAGAGGTTCTCTCAGATATTTTTTTCTAGCTTTTCGAATCTGTGAGACTACCTATGAAAAGGGACTGCTGGAGTTTTCTTTTCTGCCTTCTTTTCAAACTCTCTAAACATGAAAAGATGTCGAGTTCTCCCTTTGTCAGACTCGTTAAACCCTGATGACATCAAACTTCGTCACCATGACATTACTCGAGTTCCTCCTTCGTAGGGCTCGTAAAATGTACTAGGTTGGATTTGTCCGAAGGACAAACTTACATTGCAAGAATATGCTATCCTCTTCAAGCTTGTTTTTAAAAAATAATTGGGGTACTTGCCAGAAATGGTGGGGGGAAATGGAACCAAGTTTTAGTTATGTTGGCAATATGTCGCTCTTGAACATGGCACTTGTATGCATTCATGTCAGGTTGGGGACATCTCATTTCGTCATTTTTTCCTCCATGGGTTTGAGTAATACTTTTTTACCTCTCATCTGCTCTTTGCCATGTCATCATGACCTCAGATCCTTTGATGTAAAATAATACCAAATCTAGGATCGTGTCGCTGATATGTTCAAGAGAAGATTTCCTTTACAGTTGTCAACCGTCCTCTGATTCTCTGTTTGTCCTGATTCACTTTCATCATGTTCCTTTGTCTCGTGTTGATGATGTGGGAAACATTATGGCCCTTCTTTGACCAGGTCACTTCCTATCAACTTCAGCTCATTATCTAGGAATTTGACCTAGAGACTCCATTCTGGTACCTTGGAGCCTACATGCCTCAATGGCAGGTTTTTCACATTTGACGCAAGGTCCACATCATTGGCCTTCGATCGAGTGACTCTGCGGGTGTTCGACGTCAGATCATTGTTCACATTCCGTAGATTGTACTTTTGTACCTTGAGAGGCATCATCATCATTGGTGGTTTCTCTTGCGTCTGTTAACGAATTTCATCATTGGCTGGTAATCAGACGATTTTCTTGCATGCTCAACTTCAGCTCATATATTCACATGCTCGAAATTGTACTTGTTTGGGTCGAGATGGAGCGCAAGACCCTGGATTTTGTCTGATAAAATCTAGGCTGCAGATTTTTGTGGATTATCATGACTTATTGCATGACTCTTTTGATTGGATGGCTGTGACCATACCTGAGTCTATTTATTGATCCTTACTATTGGATGGCTACGTCCATACCTCGAATCTCAATTTTTATATACACTATTGTGGATGGTTGCGCCCATGCCACATGATTCATGTATCATAGATATCAGTTGTATTTGTAATTGCAGGTCTTTCGATAGCGGTGTTTGGTTCAAACGCGTTCTCATAAAGCATTTCACCCCTCCCTCCCCCTCAGACTTCATGCTTTAGGGGGAATCTGTTACACAACATTTTGTCACTATTCTTGCAATCCCCAACTCGCACATTGGAAGGTCGTTTCTATGACCAATAAGTAGCGTCATGCTTTGCAAAGACCATCATTGCATCCCTTTACATGAGAGAAATATTCTTTCTGTTGAAAATTCCCTGAGAAGAGCTGTAAAAACCCTTATTTTGCCTTGGCGCAAGTAGCTAGTTAAACCCTCGCACTGACCAGGAAATTTAACACTGAGCCCGCGCCAGTTGGCGCTCTGTGCCATTTTGACACTCGCGTTAAGTTTTTTATCGAATGTTTTTAAAAAATAGAGGCGAAGATTCCACTCCAACCACCTCGAGGATGAGTCATTGGGAGTGGTTGAACTGAAACAACCACGTACTCATTCCTTTAGTTAGTAGTTTCCACCTCCCTTGGAACTCTCTTAAAGGATAGGATTCCCTCCCACCTTTGTAGGGATCCCAACCTCCTCCTTTTCCTCTATAAAAGAAACTATCTCTCTTAGTACAAGCTAGCTGAAATTGGAGAATTAGACATACTATAGTTGAATTACTAGAGAAGATATAATTAGAAGGAATTACGTTGAGGAAGCTTGAGTCCATGACTTCTAAGAGAGCTTGAGTCCATGCCTTCATCCTGTCCAAATTCCCTGACGAACATTTGAGATGCGCTTCACCTGAACCTCGATGGAGGAGACTACGACGTCAAAGCATTGGTTGTACTCTTCCATCTATTCATTTATATAGATGACTATTGTTTGGTTCCACTATTGTGTTATGATGTTTATTTGATGTGATATGTTTATCCCTCTTTGACTAGCTAATAGTTATGAGTGAAACTACTATTTTGTATGTTGTTCTTATTCTTTGTCCTATGTGCAGGTATCTGAGTGTAACAGTGAACGGATTGTGATTTTCCAAGGCAGGAGAGAGAGGCCACTACTCTTTCTGCAACGACGACAACGTTGGATTCTAGGTAGGTCAATCTACCATGTATTTTGTTCATTCATTAACCAGGAAGCAGCACTTTAGTGTGTCCTTTTGTTTCTTAAACCACCCTAGGGCTAGAGGGATCATATCTGTTCGCAAAGAGGATTCACGCATCAGGTAATCTTAACACATGAAGTCATCCACTCTTTGAAAACACAGAAAAATCCAGGTATGCTTCTCAAAATTGATATCTCTAAAGCCTTTTCTAAACTTAGCTCAACTTATATCTGACATATGCTCCTAGCCTTTGGCTTCAACCCCACCTGGATCAGATGGATCATGAGTATGCTCTCCTCCCCTTTCTTTTCCATTCTTTTCAACGATTTACCCTCTCCCACCTTCACTCCCTCAAGAGGTATTCATCAAGGTGACCCTCTTTCCCCTTTCTTGTTTTTCCTCATGGAAGAAGGATTGGGTTGTTTAATCTGACATGCCATCAACTCTTAATCCCTCAGAGGCATCTCCATTCACAACAATCCCCCGCTCTCCCATCAACAATTTGTGGACAACAACATGCTTTTAGGCCATCCTTCTGTCTAGGAAGCCACCTCCTTTAAATCTTTTCTCGATTGCTTCTCCGAAGCCTTTGGCACCACTATCAATGCCGAAAAATTGCAACCCTTCTTCTTTAATACCCCTGCTGTCACCCAACGCCCATGGTTCCTTTGTTTTTCCATTCCCTCTCTTCCCTCAAAATACCTAGGAGTCCCGCTTATTGACTCAACCATCAAGCATACTTCTTGGAAGGAGCTCCTGGACAAGCTAGAAGCAAGACTATCCTCTTGGACCCATCGGGCTCTTAACCTTGTTGGTCGTCTTGTGCTAATCAAGTTTGTCCTCCAATCCATGCCGCTTTACCTCTTCTCAGTGCTAGCTGCTCCAAAATGGGTTATGAAATCCATCTGTAATCTTCAACGCACCTTTCTTTTGGGTGGCAACAAAGATTCTAGGAAATGGGTCTTAGTTAAATGGTCTGAGGTCTGCTCACCCAAACACTTGGGAGGATTGGGCTTGAGGGATACGAAGCAAAGAAATATTATCATGGGAGCCTGAATTTGGTGGAAATGGGTATCCAGTCCTCACACACCTTTGGCACAACTCTGGGCAGCTAAATATGTAGAAAATTGGACACAAGAAGATCTTATACGTTACAACTTAGAACTCATGGGCTCCCAAAACTAGAAAGTTTCCAATCAACATAAGTTACTCATCCAATCCCACAGTTTTTGGGAAATTTGTTCAGGATCACGGGCTCGTCTTTGGGAAGACTCATGGCAGCAGTAGCCTAAAGTGACAACTCTTTTTCAAAAACCCAGGTAGAAATTTACTCTCAAAATCAGGGAGAATAATCAAACCAAGCATTTCTGGACAATGCTGAACATTCAAGGATTCCACCAATGGCTACCCACCATTCAGTGGCAGGAAAATTGGTACGAGGAAACCCATGATGAAATTTTGATGGAACTCACTAAACGGAAAATTAGATATTCATATGGATCAGATATGCTCAGATGGGGCCTATTGTATCTTAAGAGATAATCCCTCGGTTGTGAAAGGAATCAGTGCTTAAGACATTTTAAAAGTGTGTCATAGAAATGATTTTATCATGAGGTCTTTGTTCTATCCCTTTGGAGACTATTTTTCTAAAACCCTTAATGATCTGGAATAATAAAAGATTTCATAATGCCATTCACTGTTGATATCTGAATGAAAAGAAGAACTACAGGGGAAACTCAAAGAAATATACTGTAAACACAAAATCTACCACTTTTAAGTTTCAGAGGAAATATGGAGAGAGAGATAACTCGAAATAATATGCTGTAAACACAGAATCTATTAATTTAAGGTTTCATCAGGATTTTGTGAAGAGAGGGGAAACTCAAAATAATATGCTGCAGACACAAAATCTATTACTTTTAAGTTTCAGAGAGAATTTGTGAAGGGAGAAGAGATGGATTGAAGGAGCGCAAATTAAGGTTATTTAAATCTTATTCACAGATGTAATTAAGAGACTGTCTGCTACATTACTTCACTTCATTCAAAGAAGAAAAGACAAAAAATGACACAAAAAACATGAATCACCATCAACAGTTGCAGGAAACTTACTGCTTCTTTCATTTACCCATCAGAAAAATAAGTACAAAATGTAATCCCCAAGAAGTCCATAACTCGAAACCATTCCTCCCTTTTTCTCCACTCCTTAAATACAAACAAATGCAGTTTGTAACTGCTCAAGCTTCTTGAAACTCCCCGACTGCCTAAAAAATGTTAAACTACTTATTACATTTAAATCGAGGACATCATTGTGGCTTAGATCTTAACAAAGAAAACAAAATACACTTGGAATATAATCCTTTCGTTGAGTCTAATTTGTTGTTGATGTGTCTCCCTCTGTTTCGGCTGTGATGTCCTAACAGTCTGCATAAACACATTTCTACCGGACTTTGCCCATGATTTTGCGTTTTGACTGTTGTCATCATGTCACCTGCTACTTGACTCTGCCTCTTCTGTGCGTGCCTGCTGTGTTTAGTCTTCTCTTCTCCTTTGCTCTGAGTTGGGTCACTTACCCAAGTGTCTCTGTCATGTTTTTCCTATTTATTCATAAAGTGGTGCACAAACCTCATAAGCCCGGACTTGAAATCCTTTAGATTTCATCTTGGAACCACATCGCGTACGTGCCAATATCACACTTCACATTCGCTTTCTTTAATTTTTCCTTAGCACTTATATTTTAAAACTTGTGATATGAAATATGCTATCGGGTCCCACCTAGCATCGCACATCGCACTTCGGTGACTTTATCACTTACCTCCCGTGGTTATCCTATAAAACTTACGTTTTGCGATTTGCGATCGGGCCCCACCGCGTCACACATCGCACTTCGACAATTTTAACATGAACCCTCTGCAGTTATCCTTTAAAAATTGCAATTTGCAATTTAATCTCCGTCGTCCATCTCTCTGCTTCAATTCTGCACTTTGATCTTGACCGTCTATTTTACCCTTTGCACCTCCTCCAAAACCCTTAAGTTCTTTTAGGGAAAATATGCCATTTCTCTGCTTTCTCTGACTTGAAATTAAAGGGCATGGGCTCCAGATATCATCACATAATGTCCTTTTTTGAGACCTGAAACCACTTGTAGGGGCACTTAAGCGGTTTTTGGAATTTGAAGAGAGTGTTCCCGTAGTTAATGTCAACCGTCGATTTGCAGGTGAGCAGATTTAAGGAGACTACTTGTGGGGGCACTCCTTGGTATAAATCTCGTGCAATTTGACCGGTGTGTCATGTTTTGAACGTGCCCATCGGTCCGACTCTTGAACTTTTCTGCACATGAATAAGCCCGATTTGAACCCTCCTACACGCTTTTATCTTTGCTGCTCCTTTGGCTTAGATTACACCTCCAATTCTACTGCTTCCTTGAATTTGATTTAGGTGCACATGTGATGACGAATCCTCATTGAGCTTGTGGTTATCCTTTCGAGAATATTATAGGTCTTCTTAAAATTTTAACAATGATTCCTCAATAACCTTGAATTTCTCAGAACTTCTCTTGACTTTTAGCTGAATCAAATTATGCTACAACATCTGGCTCCAATTGGGGACAACACTTTGGTAGAAAAGTGCTGAGAACTTGTAGATTAGTAGCCTTTATTGGGCATGGATTCAAAGAGGACTTGTAGATCAGTAGCCTTTATTGGGCATGGAGTCAAAGAGAACTTGTAGATCAATAATCGTTATTGGGCATGGAGTCAATCCTAAAAGTGAGTTGATCCAGTATGAAATCCTCCCGAAACCTGCTACACTTTGGACTTCCTCCTTTATTCTTAAACTAAAAATACCAAATTGAAAATATTACAAGAAATGCTCAACTTCTGAGCTTATTTATGCACAAATCCTATCTATATAAATGGCTGAAATTAATTAGGTGAATTCAGCCTTCCAATGACACCAACCTAACATCTCTGTGTTAGACTTAATTCCCCCATACTGTGGAAATTTGAAAATTAAAACAAGGATGTACAATGAAAATTTTCCAGATACAGAGCTTTGCACATACCCTTGCATAAATGCTTGTTGCTGACAAAAGAAATTTGTCATATAGTCAGCCACTAGATCATAGAGCTGATGAGACAAATTTTTGGCTGCCTCCTTTTCTTAAACATCTTGCGGAATAAAACTTCTTTGAACAGGGCAGCTTCCTTCACTATTTGACTCCTCAATTTGAGGATGTATGTGAGAAGATTGATTGTTGTTTTCTGTTGATAACCATTTAGGCTGGAAAGATAAATCTAAGGTTTGTTCCTCATAATGATGATGTTCTTCATATAACACGAATTCTTGAAAAAAATATACCCCCTCCTGCAAACACACCTGAGAAGCTCCACTAGTTTCTCCCGTATTCACAAAATCGTTAAAATTATGAAAATTGTAATGATCTTCCAGGCTTTCAGCGTGTAGTTGAGTTGTTGCAACGAATTTCTGACCAAAATCCTCAAAATTCTTGAATTCTTTTGTTTCATAAATACAAGAATTCGCTGACCCCTTTTGAAAATCCTTGTTCATCTCTAAATTTTCATTCTCTTGTAAAGAAATTCCAATGTTTTCTTGATAGGCCATCTTGTCTTCAACAAAAATTGTTCTTTCAACATGACAGGAGAAATTTCTACAAGCCCACATATTATCTTTGATTTCCTGTGCATAAAGAAACATCAGATCTAGAGTGCGAGGCTTTCTCTCCTTGAGATAAAAAGCCAAGACAACAGAAAGAGCCCTAAAAAATTAAACCATAGTTGCAACTTCAGGAGGCCGAATCTCTTTTGGCATGGTGAAATAAATTTTATGAAACCTCCTATGAAACCTCCTATTGAACTTGCTTCCAAACACTGGAACCATTGCTGAGCACCCCTCTTTAATGAATGACAAAACATCCTTAAAGCCACATCTTCATAAATATTTTGAAATTTGTCCAAAACGTACTCAAATTCCAAGATATGTTGTTCAACTGAAATATCTTCCTCCTCTCTAGAAAAACTTGGCAAAAATTTGAATCCTTTTGAAGAACATTGATGGAGGATTGTGGGCAACACCAAGGGTTTGAAAATCACCTTGGTTCCAAGCTGGAAAGAAGTGGATTGCTTACGAGGTAGAATGTTATCACCCAAAGATGATGAATCCCCACCTTTATGCCCAAACTGTGACAAATTACCTTCAGGAATAGTAATGAAACAATCATCTCTCCTTTCATATTTAGGAGATAAAGTTGTGTTAAGATCAATAATACAATCGGAAGAAAAATCTTCTTTCTCCAACAAAGAATGTGCATTTTGGGCCTTATAATATTCTAAGAAAATAAATCAGGAAACAATCTTCTTGATATGTAAGGGAAAATAGACCACCAAATCGATAGTGAAAAATAAAAATTCCTTTAAAATATTCAAACTCTGATATATGTGTTTTCCACTGTGCTTTCTCATTTTCTTGCCTGTAGAATACCTCATCTAATGAAACCTTCATCAGTGGAGTTGCTAGGTGAATAATACACAACAAAATTTGTATCTAAATCTTGTTCACCATCAATAAATAGATTTCCATACCCAGGGAAAAATAACTTCGTGCCTTCGTCCTTGGCAATGACACCAAAAAATGTTGTATCTTAAGAGACAATCCCTCGGTTGTGAAAGGAATCAATGCTTAAGACATTTTAAAAGTGTGTCAAAGAAATGATTTTATGATGAGGTCTTTGTTCTATCCCTCTGGAGACTAGTTTTATAAAACCCTTAATGATCTAGAATAATAAAAGATTTCATAATGCCATTCACCGTTGATATCTGAATGAAAAGAAGAATTGCAGGGGAAACTCAAAGTAATATGTTGTAAACAAAAAAATCTACCACTTTTAAGTTTCAAAGGAAATTTATGGAGAGAGAGGAAAATCGAAATAATATGTTGTAAACAAAAAATATATTACTTTAAAGTTTCATCAGGAGTTTGTGAAGAGAGGAGAAACTCAAAATAATATGCTACAGACACACAATATATTACTTTTAAGTTTCAGAGAGAATTTGTGAAGGGAGAAGAGATGGAGTGAAGGAGTGCAAATTAAGGTTATTTAACTCTTACTCACAGATGTAATCAAGAGACTGACTGCTACATTACTTCACTTCATTCAAAGAAGAAAGGACACAAAATGGCACAAGAAACACGAATCACCATCAAGAGTTGCAGGAAACTTACTGCTTCTTTCATTTACCCATCAGAAAAATAAGTACAAAATGTAATCCCACCATTGAGACAAGTCTTCTCTTGCAATGCATTATATTGAGAGTCAAAAAATGCAGGTATCCTTTCGTTCGGTGATTCGATTTTTGCGCGTGTGTCTCCCTTAGTTTTCTTGATGTCCTAACAGTCTGCATAAACGCATTTCCACCGACTCTGCCCATGCTTGTGTTTCAAATGTTGTCATCATGTCACCTGCTACCCGACTCTGCCTCTTCTGCGTGTGCCTGCTGTGTTTAGTCTTCTCTTCTCCTTTGCTCTATGTCAGGTCACTTACCCGAGTCTCTCTGCTATGTTTTTCCTATTTATTCATAAAGTGGCGCACAAACCTCATAAGCCCAGACTTGAAATCCTTTAGATTTCATCTTGGAACCACATCGCGTCCGTGCCAATATCACACTTCGCATTTCGTTGCCTTTAATTTTTCCTTAGCACTTATCTTTTAAAACTTGCGATATGCGCTATGTGATCGAGTCCCACCTGGAATCGCACATCACACTTCGATGACTTTATCACTTATCTCCTGCGGTTATCCTTTAAAACTTGCAATTTGTGATTTGTGATCGGGCCCCACCGCATCGCACATCGTAGTTCGGCGATTTTAACATGAACCCTCTGTGGTTATCCTTTAAAAATTGCAATTTGCGATTTAATCTCTGTTGTCCATCTCTCCACTTCAATTATGCACTTTGATACTGACCATCTATTTTCCCCTTTGCACCTCCTCCAAAACCCTTAAGTTCTTTTAGGGAAAATACACCATTTCTCTGCTTTCTCTACCTTGAAAGTAAAGGGCGTGGGCTCCAGCTATCATCACATAATGTCCTTTATTGAGATCTGAAACCACTTGTGGGGGAACTTAAGTGGTTTTTGGAATTTGAAGAGAGTGTTCCCACAGTTAATGTCAACCATCAATTTGCAGGTGAGAGGATTTAATGAGACTGCTTGCGGGGGCACTCCTTGGTATAAATCTCGTGCAAATTGATTGGTGTTTCATGTTCTGAACGTGCCCATCGGTCCGACTATTGAACTTTTATACATGCGAATAAGCCCAACTTTACCCCTCCTACATGCTTTTCTCTTTGTTTCTCCTCTGGCTTAGATTACACCTCCAATGTTGAAGCTTCCTTGATTTTGGTTCTGGTGCACAGGTGATGATGAATCCTCATTGAGCTTGTGGTTATCCTTTCGAGCATATTACAGGTCTTCTTGAAATTTTAACAATTGTTCCTCAATAACCTTGAATTTCTCAGGACCTCTCTTGAATTTTAGCTGAGTCAAATTATGCTACAACAGGGCCATACTCCCCAAGGAATCTTCACTACCAAGGAGGCTTATCATCTACTCCATCCAATCGATCCAAATCAAGATGAAAAAATTTGGACTCAAATATGGAACTCCAACATATGGCCAAAAGTTTCTACCTTCCTCTGGTTGCTCAGTAAATGACGTATCTTAACTTGGGACAATCTATTGAAGAAAGGGTTCTTTGTCCCTTTACGATGCTCTCTTTTTCAAAGCCAAGAGGAAACCATAGACCATCTGTTGGATACATTCCCCTTTGCAAGCACTCTTTGGGAACGAGTCACCATTCTCTATTGTAGGACCAAAAAAAAGTGAGGGGATGCCACCAACACAATCCCCCACTGGCAGAAAGCCCCTTTCACCAACAACCTCCTCAACTCTCTCTGGTTTCTCATCCCTAGGCTACTTCTCTGAAAAATCTAAAAGGATAGGAACAACCGTATCTTCAACGATCAAATGCCTCGAGATTATTTGGAACAAATTCTTCAACAACACAAAGGAGACCTTAGCCCTGCATCAATGGAGGGACACATATCTCCCATCTCTGCCTTCAGAGCACCACATATGGGCCAACTAGAATCTCTCCATCCCTTGCAACTATGTAGCTTCTCCCTCTTCCAATCATCCTTCAGAATCTCCTAACTCTTGGAGTCCTCCTCCTAAGTATTTTTACAAACTCAACTTTGATTGAGCCTCAAAAGGAAATTTGGGCGAAGATGGCCTTGGAGGAATCTTCCGTAACTCTGATACCAACAACTCCGTAGAATTTGAAGGACTCCTCCAAGGCCTCAACCTTGCTCAATAGAATAATATCTTTCCCCTGGAGGTTGAATGAGACTCTCATGTCATCATCAATATATCTCAGCGTCTTCTTATGGTTCCTCTTCTTCCAAAATCTCAAAGAGCTTGCGATTAGCCTCGAGACTAGAAAAACTGGAACAATGGTTTCATCTCCACAAAACCATCACCTTCATGCATGTGTGATGATCAGCTAATGAAATTTTTGATCTCTTAGCTAAAAAAGGTGTGGATCAAGACTCTCCCCTTATCTCCAGCATATTCCACTCCATCTCTGATGAATCTCTACGCACTGCTTGCACTCAACTGGTCCTCAAATATCTTCAACCCCCGGATGCGGGTGATTGACATGTTCGATTTTGGTGGCCACATGGTCTCTCCACGCGAAGGCACCTCGCCTCACCAAAAAATTGCACCTGCCTCCTGCGTGAAGGCTTTAAATTTGAAATTATAGGAAGGACGTCGACACCTACGACATTTACTCCTCCCCCTCAACCTTAGCTCCTGCAACTTACACCTTTTCCATTTATGGCTGATGGCTCCAACTCTCAATCTCATTTGCATGCCTGTCTCTCATTCTATGCAGACCTCCAATGTGCCTTTGTCCTCTACTCTGCAAACCTCTGTCTTGCCTCTGCCCAGTCTGCTGCTCCTCAGCCCCCTTTGATCTTTCTTTTCCAGTGTTGTAATCCCATCAGCCCATCGACTCAATGCCGAGAAGACACTGAATGCGGTGTCACCATAGAGGAGGCAGAGGCTCTCCCTCTTGCCCTCCAATTCCGAAAATGGTTGCGCACTCCTTGGCCTTCTCTATGGCTGTGGAAGAACCAGAGGTCCTCGACCCCCATATGATCTCATCTCAACTCTCGATTCACCTCCCGGAGGAGCAGCATTTCCACTCCAGCTTCGATAGCAGAAAGTGCCTGCCCAAATCAAATTTATCGCGCTCCTCCTCCCCTTGGCCAAGAAAATCCGTTGGCCTCTCCGTCAAACATGTGGCGGAAGACTCGGACAATGGAGGGAGTAGCTCTGCGGAGGGTACCCAGCAAAAAGACACAGAAGCAAACAAGGTGGCTCTCTCCTCTTCAACTCCAGAGATGGCACCCCAGTTCTTAAAGAAGGATGAGGCCTTGTCTGACTATGGATGCTTCATAGTAAAGGAGAATCCTCAAATGGAGAATCATGACATCCAGAACCGGTAGCTGCAGAGCCTGGGCTCTCCTCATTCTCAATTTTTATATAATATTCTATAGTTTTTTGGTCTATCTTTCTATCTTCCAGCAAACTCAGTCACTCAGGTTTATGTTTATGGTTGTTTTCCCCAGGAAAGGTAGCTCATTTTTTGAAATGATGAACTCATTAAGGGTTGGTTTCCCCCTGAAAGGCAACCCATATTTTGAATTTTTGAACTATCTTCACCCAATAGGGGTTGGCTAATCCAGCAACCCCTGTTTTGAAGCTTGATTGTATTTTTTGTACACTATAATAGAATTTAGCACTACTTAGAAAAAAAATATTGATAAATGAGTTAGCTATCTTAAATTTATGGTTTTTTCCAAGGGGCTTTGGATAAATGGTTATCGAGTGTTCTATTAATACACTCCTTGGTATGAAGTCACTGGTTCAATTTCCCACCCAGATCGAGGTAATATATTGGACATGATAAAGATGTAGTCGTCCCAAGCTTATATATATATATATTATAATGAAAATTTTTAATTATTATTTTTTAAATTAATAATTAAATCATTATAGAAAGAAAAATCCCTCACACAAACAATATATATCAATATTTTTCTTAATATGCTACTTAATTGTTAAAAAATAAATTTTGCAAAAAAAATATTAAATGTTACCGTTAACTTGCACTATTACAAATTAAATTTATTGAGCACAAGTTAACAACAACAATTTTTTTAAAATTGTATAAAATAAGGTTTTAAATTTTATATAATTCATATTTATTTAACGCATGTTCCATGGGGACGCGTCCCCCAGGGTCGAGTGCATGCACCCCTTGCACCCCACGCACCTGGGACGGGGAGTCTACTAGGGGTGTGTTTCCCCACGCGCCCTTTTTGGTGAGTCTTGAGGAGACACAAGGGGGTGTGTTTCCAAATGTGGGGGAAGAGACTCCCCAAAAGGGGTGTGTCTGGGTATTCCCCCTCAAAGGAAAGCAGAGAATCTAGTTGCAGTGCACAGTCCTCTATGTCTTGCACATAGGAAGACACTAGATCATCAGAGGGGACTGAAAACATGATGGGATGTGGATCGAGAGGATAATTCACAGATAGATGATGAGAATGAACCAGATGAGCTGCAACATGGTTTGGTTGGAGTTTCGTTGGTTACTTAAGGGAGTGACTCTGACTCAGATAACGACATTCCCATTGATGGTCTCGATGACTTCATGCAGCAGATGGATGTAGAGGACCAATCATTGAGATTGAGTCCTTGATGTTGATTTTATTTTGAGTGCTCATTATCTGCTTTTACTTTTTAGTTTTAACTTTTGAGTTATATAAATTTAGTGTTCAAACTTCAACATCTAGTATATAGTAATATACTAGCATGTTTTGCTTTTTATTTAGATTCTATAGTGATGAATGATGAATTTAATTTTTAAATCAATGTAGATTGTAGAATGATGAATGATGAATGATATGGATCGATGTATTTGAATATTTCATTATTGACTTTTTTTTATTGAATCTCATGGTATGGGTTAATAGAGTATGTTAGTCCCAGATGTGGGTGATTAGACAGACTTGTACGTGGTCGGCGCTGTGGGTTGGCGCGTGGATATTTACCACCGGCACCCAGCCTCGCGCGACATCCCGCATTAACTCCCTTGCCATCTCCTTCAATGTTGCTTTAATGCAACTCATTCCTCCTTACTAGCCTGCTCGTTTTAAGACCATGGCACCTCCCCCCAGCTTCATTCCTGCTCCACCTTTGAGCTCGAGCTGATCCTTCGCTGCCGCAGAGCCCTGCTCTCGGACTAGTATTGGGAAACACTGCACTCTGGAGTGCTACATCGATCTGCTGCCTGGCATCCATATCTCTTAGAGCCCCTTTTGCAAGCTAATGTTCAATTCACCCTCCACTAGTGCCTCGACTTTGCAAGATTGCGCTCCCTGTTGAGCCTCAAATTTGTGCTTTCCTTCACCTCATTTTACCTCATTCTCCCTTGTCCATTTCTATTTTAAACCCAATTGATCAATAAAAATAGTTAAAATTACTTCTAGAATGGTTTACATGACTGACTTGTTGAATTTTGTGATTGTTGTCATTGTTAAGCATTTTGACCGGAACTAGCTGCAGAATGCAGACATTCCGTAGCTAACTGGCGATTCTGCAGCTACCTTTATGTTTGAGTATGTTCCAGGTGGCCTCTTGAGGAAAAATGCATATGGGCATGATCCACGTCGTGCCTACATGGTTTGTTGCTCATCATGGAAGAGGAAATGAATTCTGGGTACGGTTATGCACGTGGGAACACATTTGTGAAGGAAGACTCCTACTAGGACTGTCTCAGTCCAGATGTCTTTTCTTCTTCACGTAGCCACTTCAAAGACTCCTAAGATGATTCGGATAAGGAAAGACATTATTCCTAAATTATTGTAATTATTGTTACTTGCATTTAATTTATAAACTCTTGAGTAGACCGAGAGCTTAGTTAGAGATTTTGTGTTAGATTTGCTGCTAGATTTTGTGTAAACTCTGTGTTACGTCCTTAAAGACGCAGAGTGTTATGTTCAGACTATTGCATCGTTAATGGAGCAGACAAAGTTATTTTGAAGGCGTGATTTAATTGGGAGTTGAATGCCGTCAAGTGGTAGAGGGCCCCTGCCTCTTGCACGGATTTCTTTTGCGTAAACTAGATAAGTTTTTCCTAGCTGCCTTTACGTTTTGCATTTGAATTGGTAATTGTTTTGTTTTATCTACTGTAGTCGTATTCGTTCCAGTTCTTCCACAAGAAGACACTCTTCCAACAGACCAAAATGATGAATGTTTAATGACTATGGTATTGTAGGATAGGAGTTAAATTTGTATTTGTTTTAACTAGCTACTGTAGTCATATTCATTCCAGCTCTTCCACAAGAAGACACTTTTCCAATAGACCAAAATGATGAATGATTAATGACTATGGTATTGTAGAATAGGAGTTGAATTTGTATTTGTTTTTAACTAGATACTGTAGTTATATTCATTCCAGTTCTTCCACAAGAAGACATTCTTCCAACAGATCATAACAATGAATGATGAATAGCTATAGTACTGGAGGAATTAGTTGTAGTTTTTGCTATTCACTATCACAGTTACACTTGTTCTAATCACTCTTCCACAAGAAGAAATTCTTCCAATACATCCTTAAGAAGTTCAAGACATGACCGTGATAATGAAAGATTTAGTTGTTTGTTTGTACTAAGTATCATCTCTGATCTTGCTCTTAAACACTTGCCCAAGACATCATAATGACTAGTAGGGTATGGGTGTGATAACTTAGTTTTTCATTTGCTTTCAGTTCATTTGCTTTCAATTGCATACAAGTCCAAAGTCAGAATTGTTCTACCTCTTCCACAAGAAGGAACTCTTCCAAAATAGCACTAATGATGAACAAACAGATTGTGTAACTTCATAGAATAATGCATGTTAGTTAGAATGCTCCGGAGTTTCATTTGCATTTAATTCATGTTCAGTTACTTTGTTTCAAGTTTGATGATGACTTATAGTTCAACATTGTTCTAGTTTAGTAACATCTTAGGTTTATTCTTAAGATTAGCTCATTGCACTTACATCTCATATTCACATTGTCATCCTTTGCACAATAAATTACTTTAGTTGTTAGGATTCACAATACAGCCTTCATTATTTACAAACATCTTTTTGTTCTGAAAACTACAAGTGATCCATAACCATAGGAACAGAAGATAACATCACTATAAGGTCTGAAATCTCTGCAATCTCCTCATCATTTTATAAACAGAGCTCTTCCTCAAAAGAACTACTTTTAACAAGAAACCAATAACTCTTTGAGTATAGGTTCTGAGACATTCAATTAAATTGCAGAATAGAACTAGGAATTAGTCATGGAATAGATGAGCTTAGAACAAAATGTTGCATCATGATAAGATTAGTGTTTAACTGTCTAGTTAGAGAACTTGCATATTTAGTGATCATTTCCCAAGTTTAGTTTGTGTCATTTGCCTAAGAAGTCATTATCAAGCTTTTGCTTCTATTTAGTCATAGTTCAGATTTTGCTTCAGTGTTTTTCATTGCATTTGCCATTCCATTAGGCTTAACTCTGTTTTGATCACCAACTTCTCTCCATTAGTTTTCTAAGCAGTTTCATTGGGAACATAAAACACCAAAAGACCAAAAACATTACAAATCATCATAAAAGACCAAAAACATCACAAAACCACATACAACGCATTAGGAAACAAGCACCTAGGTACATATGGTACACTTCACTTCAGCAGTTTACAAATCCTGGTTGACAATTAAATGAGCTCAGTTTAGGAGACTAGACTGAGACCCAACATTTTGGCGCTGTTGCCGGGGAAGTGAAAACTAGGTAACCTTTGTTTCTTAGCATCCAAAAACAATTTTATGCGTAGGGAGAGAGATTCAAGGGGAAGATTTATAAGCAGCAGAGGCAGAATTTTGATATCTAGAACACCACTTGTTTCATCTAGATCCAGAGCTAGTACACCTTCAACTCAAACCCATCTTCCATCCTTTACTGATCCTGGGCTTCTAGAAGATCTAAGGTCACCTATTCCATTAGAGAAACCTTCCACTTCATCTACTGAACCTGCTATAGAAGAAGATCTAAAGACTCCTGTTAGGGACACAAACCTTTCTACTTCCACAGGAGAGTCAACCATGGCAGAAGAAGGAGGAGGAGGAGTTGTTAATGGAGAACACACATTATTTCGAGGAGGTAGAGGTAGAGGTAGAGGAGAAGGAGGAAGAGGAGGTAGAGGTGCAGATGGAGGAAGAGGTAGAATAGGAAGCTCTTTTGGGTTCCCTATACTTGATGAAGAAACCAATACAACCATGAAAAACATTTCACCTTCCGTCCTTCCGAACTTCTATGGACTTAAAACTGAGGATCCTGAAACTTTCTTATTCGAATTTGAAGTGCTGTGTAGGACTTATGACTATCTTCAAGATGCTCAAAAATTGAAATTGTTTCCTTCAACTCTAAAACGAGCAGCATTGAAGTGGTTTATGAGTTTAAACAGTAGTTCCATTAGAACATGGGAAGACATGAAACAAGCATTTCTAGAGAGATACTTGGATTATTGTATGCCGGTTAATCATAAGGAAGAAGTGTTCAAGATGTTACAAAAAGAAGATGAAAACTTAGAAGATTTGTTTGAAAGATTTAAATACAACATAAAAAGGGCACAAATGGAAAACCTAGATCAAGACACTTTAAAAGCTCTTTTGTTGAAAACCATTAGGGATGAATGGTTGGATATCCTTAACATGATGGGAAAAGGGGATATATCACAACTCACATTACCTGAAATATCTGAGTTATGTATCAACCTTTCCAGAGGGAAATCCAAAACTGTCAAAGGTCCAAGAGATCCCGCTCTTGCAAGAGCAAGTAAATCTGCTTCTGGGACAGTAAGTAGATCAGAAATAGGACACATGCTTGATGATTTTAAATCTGACATCTTAGGGAGTCTTAGTGAACAAATAGACACCCTCAAGATACAAAACAAGCAAAAGGTTGAATCTGATGCCTTGGCAATCTTTTGTCCCAAATGTAGGAAGAAACATGCCTTGAGAGAATGTCCTCTAGATGTAAAAGTTGTAGAAACCTGTGTTATTTGTTCTGAGAAACATGAGACCAAGAATTGTCCTTCTCTTCCTGGTCTCAAGGCTGTTTTTCAAGAAGAAACTCCTACAGACTCCACAGAATCTCTTAACTTTGTATCTAGAAGACCTTGGCAGGGATCTCGGACACAAGGATTCCATGATCAAATGTATAATCAACTTCCACCTTGGAATTCTTGGCAGCAACCTTGGCCCCAATTTCAAAATCAATCTCAAACTTGGGCACAAGGATCACAAGGTCCCTATGGAAGATACTCTCCATATTATCAGTATCCACCATCCTATCCACCACATCCACATTTTTATCCTCAAAATTCCCAACAAAATTTTCCTCAAAATCTTCAACAAAATTTTCAACAAAATCCTCAACAACATCATCCGAACCAACCTCATCAAAATCAACCACTTCCATTACCATTCCCTCAAAAATCCAATCAATTACCAGCTCAGCCCATACCAAACCCCAATAATAAGAACCCCCAGAATACATACATGATATAAGGACAACAATTTCCAACTTATTTAATTACTCCTCTAGACCTTAGTGATGTTCAACTTAGGTCTGGAAGGATACTTGAGAAGAGGAAACCTTCTGTGATCATACAAGAACAAGATAATTCTGAGGAAGACTCCCTACCGGTTAATAAAAGTCTTGAGGAAGAAACATCCTTTCAAGGCCAAAACATTGAAAAACTGAAACAAAAAGATCCAATAAGCCCAACTCCAGTATTAGAGCAACCATCCACATCTACTTATATACCTCCCTTTCCGGAAAGATTACAAATTGACAAAGGTGTAGAAAAACAAATAATGGTGCCTAATTATGATTTCTTGGATGAATTGAGAAATGTTTGCATTAAAATTCCATTATTGCAAGCCATCAAGGAAATCCCAATTTTAGCCAAAATAATAAAGGAGTTGAGTATGAAGACAACAAAGAAAAGAATAAGAGAAACCAAGAAAATTCAACTGGTAGGACAAATAGCAGATATTATGATGGGTAAGACTACTATTCCAAAGTACCTTGACCCAGGAAATCCAGTTGTCAAAATTCACATCAATGGAATTGAAATTCAAAACACACTCATTGACTTAGGAGCAGGAATAAATATCATGAGTAGACAAATCATGGACAAACTGAAACTTCCTAATCTTCTCTTTACACCCACACTATTACAACTAGCAGATAGATCTGTGATCAGACCAGATGGGGTAATAGAAGACATTCCAGTGTCCCTAGACTCTTGGGAGTACCCTGTGGATTTCATGATCCTAACACCCAAGAATAATCTAGGAGGCCATCCTGCTATACTAGGAAGACCTTGGTTGGCTACAGCTGATGCCTTTATTAGTTGTAGGTCCGGTGATATGTATATTTCTGATGGTAGTTCAACAAAGAAATTCACTTTATATCCTCCAGCTAGGACAATTACAGAACTAGATGACACTCAATGGATAGAGGATGAAGAATATTTACAACCACTCTTCACAATTTTAGAAATTAGTGAAGATAATCAAATTCTGAATACTCTAGAAAACTTTGAATCTTCTCCAGAACACAAACAAGAATCATTTCAAGAGGGATCCAATATTGAGTTCTTGTCATCTAGACGGATGTCTCTTCATTCTATGGACAAATTTGGCAGCTCTACAAGTGAAATTTTTCCAGGCAAAACCTTGAACATAAACAAAAACCTAGAAAAATCTCAACAAGAAGAGTTAGTCAAAGTATTACAGAGACATTCTTCCGCATATGCATGGGAATACACTGACATGAAAAGGATAAGTCCCAAGACTTGTACTCATCACATCTATATAGAGGCAAATTGCAAACCAATCAGACAGCCTCAAAGACGGATGAATCCAAATCTTAGGGAAATTGTCAAGGAAGAATTACAAAAATTGTTAAATGTTAACTTTATCTATCCTATTTCAGATAGTCAGTGGGTTTCTCCTTTAGTAATTTTACCTAAGAAAAATGGAAAATGGAGGGTGTGTGTTGACTACCGAGAACTGAATAAAGCTACTCTTAAAGACCATTTTCCCTTACCTTTCATAGATCAAGGATTAGATACATTAGCTGGCAAAAAGTACTTTTCATTCCTAGATGGGTTTAGTGGTTACAATCAAATCCAAGTAGCACTTGAAGACCAAGATAAAACCACATTTACTTGTCCTTGGGGTACCTATGCCTATCGAGTATTGCCATTTGGGTTATGCAATGCACCTGCAACATTCCAAAGGGCAATATTAGGAATTTTTTCTGATCTGATACATGACTGTGTAGAGGTGTACATGAATGATTTTACAGTTTATGGGGATACATTTGAAGAGGCTTTAGAAAACTTGGAAAAGGTCTTAAAAAGATGTCAAGAAGCAAACCTTTCTCTTAGTCATGAAAAATGTTTTGTGATGTTCACTGAAGGTATTGTTTTAGGGCACCACATTTCAGGGGATGGAATTAGAGTTGATGATGCGAAAGTTGAAGTTATTTCTAACCTATCCATTCCAAGTTGTCAAAGAGATGTTAGAAGTTTTCTAGGATTTACAGGGTATTATCGGATATTTATAGAAAACTTCACCAAAATAGCATCTCCTCTCTTCAAATTACTCACCAAAGATTGTGAATTTAAGTGGACTTCTGATTGCCAGTTAGCTTTTGAAACCCTGAAAACCAAAATTTCCGAAGCACCTATATTAAGGGGACCTAACTGGAAGTTACCTTTTCATATCTCGACAGATGCTTCTGATACAGCTCTGGGAGCAGTATTGGGACAAAAAGATTTAATTCCCTATGCCATCTATTATATCAGTAAAAATTTGACTCCTGCAGAGTTAAACTATACTGTAACTGAAAAAGAGTTTTTAGCTGTTGTTCATGCCATAAACAAATTTAGACACTATATAACAGGCTATGAAACTTTTATTCATACTGATCATTCTGCAATTAGATACTTAATGAATAAATCAATCACTAATGGCAGAGTTATTAGATGGTTGTTATTATTGCAAGAATTCAACATTACTATTCTAGATAGGCCTGGAAAACAAAACACTGTGGCTGACTTCCTGTCTAGAATTCAAAATATCAAAGATGACACTCCGGTTGAAGATCAATTTCCTGATGAATATCTTTTGCAATCTCTACTCAAACTCCATGGTTTGCTGATATTGCCAATTATTTAGTTTCAGGAAAATTTCCTTCAATTATGAATGCAAGGGATAAAAGAAAAATCATTAATGATAGTGCAAGATATTCATGGGTCGCTAATGAGTTGTACAAGACAAGTTCAGATTTGATCATTAGAAGGTGTGTTCGTGAAGATGAGATGCCTGAAATTCTCAAGGCATGTCATGATGAACCTTGTGGCGGACACTTTGCAGATAAGAGGACAACCTATAAGATCCTTAACTTAGGATATTATTGGCCATCCTTGTTAAAAGATGCAAGGGAGTATGTAAAAAGGTGTGACAGTTGCCAAAGGGTAGGGAAACCTTCTCCTTCAGGTGAGATGCCATTACAACCTCAGGTACACATTGAACCTTTTGAAAAATGGGCTTTGGATTTTGTAGGACCTATTAGTCCTCCATCAAGACAAAAGAAATATATATTAGTTTGCAATGATTATGTTACTAAGTGGGTAGAAGCTAAACCATTACTTGTTGCTAATGAATCATCTGTAGTTACTTTTCTTTTTGAGGATATTTTCACTCGTTTTGGTGTCCCAAGGGAAATTTTTACAGATCAAGGAGCTCAATTTACATCAAGGCTAGTCGAGCAAATGATGGAGAATTACAAAATCAGACATAGAACATCTACTCCTTATCATCCACAAGCAAATGGTCAAGTGGAATCCACTAATAAAGTCATTGAAGGAATCCTAACAAAGACTGTTCATCTACATAGAAGAGATTGGGTAGATAGGCTTCCTGAAGCCTTGTGGGCCTATAGAACTACATGGAGAAACACAACAGGCCATACTCCTTATGAGCTTGTTTATGGAAAGCAAGTTTTGTTTCCTATAGAGTTCCAAATCCAAACATTCAAGATGGCAGTTCAGCTAGGACTTGATCTAACGAAGGCACAAAAGCATAGACTGGAGCAAATTAATGAATTGGATGAGATCAGACAAGATGCAGTTCAGAAAACAAGTCTAGTCCAACAACAAAGGGCTAGATGGCATGACAAGTACATCAAGGAGAAGAAATTTAAAGAGGGTGACTGGGCTCTCTTGTTTGATTCAAAATTCAAGGATTTTCAAGTGAAATTTCAGACACATTGGCTTGGGCCATATGAAATTGTTCGAATTTTTGATAATGGGGCGGTAAAAATCAGAACTATAGATGAAGAGGAGGTCACTTTTCTTGTGAATGGTCATAGACTGAAGCTATACCACAAGCCACTCTCAAGAGAAGAGTTTATCAAGAAGTTCCAAGAAGACAATGATGTGAAGTTAATGAAGAAGAGTCTCTCTTCTTCATCAACTTGATTAAATTTTCTGAAGCATTTCTCTTTTGAAAAATAAAAATAATAAAAAAAAATAAAAAAAATAAAAAATAAAAATAAAAATAAAGGTATAAACATGAAAACCAATCATTGATTGGCATGTTTATACAGAAAATATAGGGTGAAAATCAGAGTCTCTCTGACATTCTAACTTTTCCCATTTTTGTTTTTATAAGCAGCTGTTATAAAAATCATAAGTACAGTTCCATAGTACTTATGATTCATTTCATCTCACTCCATTCACTTATTCATCCATACTCCATCTCATCCATCATTCATATTCCACTCCATTCCACATCTCATTCATTTCACTCCATCTTCCATTCATCTCATTTTCATGTCAAAACACAGAATTTGATATCTTGCTGCAAGTGAATAAAATATGTCATGAATTGCAGTACAGCCTTATGTTCCTTCATTCCATTTCATGAACTGAATCCATTTCATTCCATTATCCACTTCATACATATCATAATCCATCATCCATTCTCATAACATTTCACCCATACTCCAAAAACATTTCATTTTCATGATTAAAGTGTTCTACAGGAACATTCTGCAGCTCAGTGGACATTCTGCAGCTGATCAGCCTTTCTGCAGCCCGATAGTCTTTCCGCAGCTACAAATCCTAAAGGCATAAACTAGAAGACATCAGAATTACAACAAAGTGACCCAGTGTATTCATGAATCAAAAGCATCAAGAAAATTATGAAGACTCCTCCAGAGATGAGCAGAGAAGATAAAGGCTACAAAAATCAAATAAAGGGCAGAGGTAACAAATTTAAATTACGATGGCATTTCATAAAAGTTTAGCATAGTTTAGTTGTAGATTATTCGAAAGGTTGTTTTAATTGTTTTTATTGATCAAACACCAAACAAACCCTCTACAGAATTTGTATTAAAATCTTCTATTTCAAATTTTATATCCGATAGCATTTAAGCGGTGAAATGACCAAAGCGTTTGAATTTCCCACGACTCTTAACCAAGTTATTTAATGATGATGATTTCCCCTGCCGTCGTAAAATCCTCCGCCGTCTCCTCAATCATTAATACAATCCCTCCACCTCACTCCACTACTCTATGCCGTGACCATTTACCATAACTTCATTTCGTAGCCGGTATTCCATTCCGAAGACAGAGATATTATTATCATCAGGAGCAGAGCTAGAGGATATCAGTTTGAATAGCATTGAGCATTGTAAACGCAGAACAGAAGAGGTAAATTTGGAAGTATAACAGTCTGAGGACTCAAAGCCACTTGATCCCGTGGACAGATAGCATATCACTGTGGACGAAGTTTGGAGCATTTTCACTGTCAACACAGAATTGTGGCCGTGTAGAGTTTAAAGTCTGTTGTTACCAAAAGACAGAGGTGTGGTAGTGATTGAGTTTGAAAACCATTTGTTACCAGAGACAAGGGTTGAGTTTGAAGTCTGTTGTTACCAGAGACAGAGATGTTGTAATGTTGAATTTGAAGCATACCATTTGCCACTAGAGACAGAGGTGTTTTTCAGTGATTGAGTTTGAAGTCTTTATGTTACCAAAGACAGAGGTATTGCAGTATTAAAACTGAAACCGTTTGCTACTAAGAGCCAGAGGTATTGCACAAAAAGAAATCTGAAGCCATCTCTCACTGCCTATCAGATACATATCAGTTCGAAAATTGAGATTGCTTTCATGATCAAACAGAAGCATATCAGCCAAAGGTTTTGAAGCTGTTGCCACTATAAAACAGAGGTATGTCATTCTAAGAATTGAAGCCATTTTCATTTAGAGCTTGAAGCCATTTTAATCCGAAAGAAAAAGCCATTGTTTTGTGGGTAGAGAAGAGTGTTAATTTGATATTGAAAAAAATCATGGGTTTTATCGTAAGGACTGAGCCCGTGGGATCAAAATATTTAGAAGGTTACCCACAATGCAAGGAAATGTTACAACAAATAGGATGGCTTCAATTTCTGGAAAAATTTAATGGCTTCCATAAGGAAGTCACTAAAACATTTGCCAGATCATTCCAAGGAACCGAAGTTGAAATAGGGGATGTAAAGTTTACTGTTACTGAAGTTTTTATTGCAGAGGCTACAGGATTGTCCAGAACTGGAGAAAGATGGTTTAAAAATAGGGAATTCCATAATGACTCCTGGAAACAAATTTTAAAATCACCAAATATGGATGTTAGTGTGTTCAAGAAAGGAATTCCTAGTACAGCATTGAAAAGCAAATGGAGAAACATACTACTTCTTTTACAAAAATTTGTTACATGTGAGGGTAGATATGGGACATTTTATGTCTACCACATCAGACTAATGATGCATTTTCTGGGAGAAGATTTAAATCTACCATATTTCTTGCATCAAAGTCTGAAGAAAATGGCTTCCCGTGTTCAGAGAAGAGTTCAGTTTTTAGAGACAACCCTGTATCATCATGGGTTGGTCAAAATTTTGATTGAGCATCATCTATCTAAAACAAATGATACATGGGATGATTTCTTCATAAGAAATCATTTTGAAGAAGCAAAAGAACTATCACCTGAACCACAGCCCACAAAGAGAAGTAGGAAATGGAGGACTTCAAAAGGTAAAATTGACAAACCAGTTCAAGAAAGCAGTGAGGAAGTCATTTTAGAAAAGTTGACTCGAATAAAGAGGCAACTTAAGGAAGAGAAGATAATCAAGGAATCTACTACAGAGAAAGGAGAGGGGTCCTCTCAGCTTAGGAGAAGTCACAGATTAAAGGGAAAACTGAAGAAAACATCAATCAAACAAACAGGGGTAATCAATATTGAAGATGAAGAAACATCCATTGAAGAGGATGATGAAGAAGATTTTTATGAAGGCACCCCTGAAATTGATCCTGCTCAACAGGAAATTTATGATTATGTGGAAACTTTAGAGAGGACAACTTCAGAAAGCAGAGAGAGAACCCCCAGTCCTCCACTGTCTGAAATTGATATATTAAGGAGGGATAGGTATGAGTTGGAATTGTTGAATAGACACATCAAAAATGAGAATGAAATTCTCAAAGATCAAATCAAGCTCAAAACTGATATGAACTCAACCTTATCCCCGCATATAGACAAAGTGGAGAGGACCAATGAGAAGATGAAGACAAGGAACAAAAAGTTAATCAGGGCACTCACAAACCTCAGGTTCAAACTTGTGATCAGGAAACCCAGAAGGCCTCTAACTTTCAGACAAAGGAGAAGAAGGGGATTAGATGTCCTTGCAGAAGCTTCTGAATTCATAGGATGATTTGCATGAGGACATGCAAAGAGACAACAGTGGGGGTATGTTGAGCCTCAAATTTGTGCTTTCCTTCACCTCATTTTACCTCATTCTCCCTTGTCCATTTCTATTTTAAACCCAATTGATCAATAAAAATAGTTAAAATTACTTCTAGAATGGTTTACATGACTGACTTGTTGAATTTTGTGATTGTTGTCATTGTTAAGCATTTTGACCGGAACTAGCTGCAGAATGCAGGCATTCCGTAGCTAACCGGCGATTCTGCAGCTACCTTTATGTTTGAGTATGTTCCAGGTGGCCTCTTGAAGAAAAACGCATATGGGCATGATCCACGTCGTGCCTACATGGTTTGTTGCTCATCATGGAAGAGGAAATGAATTCTGGGTACGGTTATGCACGTGGGAACACATTTGTGAAGGAAGACTCCTACTAGGACTGTCTCAGTCCAGATGTCTTTTCTTCTTCACGTAGCCACTTCAAAGACTCCTAAGATGATTCGGATAAGGAAAGACATTATTCCTAAATTATTGTAATTATTTTTACTTGCATTTACTTTATAAACTCTTGAGTAGACCGAGAGCTTAGTTAGAGATTTTGTGTTAGATTTGCTGCTAGATTTTGTGTAAACTCTGTGTTACGTCCTTAAAGACGCAGAGTGTTATGTTCAGACTATTGCATCGTTAATGGAGCAGACAAAGTTATTTTGAAGGCGTGATTTAATTGGGAGTTGAATGTCGTCAAGTGGTAGAGGGCCCCTGCCTCTTGCACGGATTTCTTTTGCGTAAACTAGATAAGTTTTTCCTAGCTGCCTTTACGTTTTGCATTTGAATTGGTAGTTGTTTTGTTTTATCTATTGTAGTCGTATTCGTTCCAGTTCTTCCACAAGAAGACACTCTTCCAACAGACCAAAATGATGAATGATTAATGATTATGGTATTGTAGGATAGGAGTTGAATTTGTATTTGTTTTTAACTAGATACTGTAGTTATATTCATTCCAGTTCTTCCACAAGAAGACACTCTTCCAACAGACCAAAATGATGAATGATTAATGACTATGGTATTGTAGGATAGGAGTTGAATTTGTATTTGTTTTTAACTAGATACTGTAGTTATATTCATTCCAGTTCTTCCACAAGAAGGCATTCTTCCAACAGATCATAACAATGAATGATGAATAGCTATAGTACTGTAGGAATTAGTTGTAGTTTTTTCTATTCACTATCACAGTTACACTTGTTCTAATCACTCTTCCACAAGAAGAAATTCTTCCAATACATCCTTAAGAAGTTCAAGACATGACCGTGATAATGAATGATTTAGTTGTGTGTGTGTGTACTAAGTATCATCTCTGATCTTGCTCTTAAACGCTTGCCCAAGACATCATAATGACGAGTAGGGTATGGATGTGATAACTTAGTTTTTCATTTTCTTTCAGTTCATTTGCTTTCAATTGCATACAAGTACACAGTCAGAATTGTTCTACCTCTTCCAAAAGAAGGAACTCTTCCAAGATATCACTAATGATGAACAAACAGATTGTGTAACTTCATAGATTAATGCATGTTAGTATAGTTAGAACAACTCCGGAGTTTCATTTGCATTTAATTCATGTTCAATTACTTTGTTTCAAGTTTGATGATGACTTATAGTTCAACATTGTTCTAGTTTAGTAGCATCTTAGGTTTATTCTTAAATTAACTCATTGCACTTGCATCTCATAGTCACATTGTCATCCTTTGCACAATAGATTACTTTAGTTGTTAGGATTCACAAGACATCCTTCATTATTCACAAACATCTTTTTGTTCTGAAAACTACAAGTGATCCATAACCATAGGAACAGAAGATAACATCACTATAAGGTCTGAAATCTCTCTGCAATCTCCTCATCATTTTATAAACAGAGCTCTTCCTCAAAAGAACTACTTTGAACAAGAAACCAACAACTCTTTGAGTATAGGTTCTGTGACATTCAATTAAATTGCAGAATAGAACTAGGAATTAATCATAAAATAGAAGAGCTAGGACAGAGTATTGCATCATTAGTGTTTAACTGTCTAGTTAGAGAACTTGCATATTTAGTGGTCATTTCTCAAGTTTAGTCTGTGTCATTTGCCTAAAAAGTCATTATCAAGCTTTTGCTTCTATTTTAGTCATAGTTCAGATTTTGCTTCAGTATTTCTAATTGCATTTGCCATTCCATACATTAGATTTAACTCTGTTTTGACCACCAACTTCTTTCCATTAGTTTTCTAGGCAGTTTCATTGTGAACATAAAACACCAAAAGACCAAAAACATCACAAATCATCACAAAAAGACCAAAAACATCACAAAACCACATACAACGCATTAGGAAACAAGCACCTAGGTACATATGGTACACTTCACTTCAGCAGTTTACAAATCCTGGTTGACAATTAAATGAGCTCAGTTTAGGAGACTAGATTGAGACCCAACACTCCCCTGTTGGCTGAAGCTTTCACCTTCAGTGCCCTCCCCTGCTATCGCATCTCCGATACTTGCACCACTCTGCCTGTTCATCGCATCATGCCGAGGTTACGCCAACACATCCGTTGCCAGAGAGGCAGCAGTCGCGAGCATGTTATTCGTCAGCCCTCCATTTCTACCTATGGCTCCACTTCCCAATCCTCGAAACATTTCTCTGGCTGCTATCTCGTCACCAGAAGTCGACGTGGCCGTGGGTCTGGGCAGCCCCAATTTGATATGGGCTCTCCCCACATCTCGGTCACCTCGCTCCCCACCCTTGCGCAGTCTCATACGGCTCAACTCCGTTTCCCCTGTGCTTTCAGCCAATCCACCTTAATTGCCACTGTCACTATTGTGCTTCAAGAGGATCCCTCGGGTGTGGCCGCTGCGACTCCGGGTGTGACGCTGGAGAAGAATACTGAAGATATGCACATCACTCCTCATACTGTCAGCCTGAAGCACAAAGAGCCCAGCTGCAGTGCAACTCAAGACACGAGCCATCAGACTGGCCCCAGTGACCCCAAGCGAGGTTGTTTCAATGGCAACAAAGGTCATCAGGTAGAGGTAGAAGATCCATACGAGTATGGCTGCCGCATCGTCAAAGAACCGCCTCCCACTTCTCATGATGCCTAAACAGGTCTACACTCACAGGTTTTTGTTTCACAGTTGCTCGATTGGGCTCAATTCTCTGTGTCTTTTGTTTACCAGTTTACAAACTCAGACTTTTGTTACTATGTCTATTAGTTGGTTTCCCCTGCGTGGGCGACACATCTCTGATTGTATGTTTTGGACTAGTGGTGTAGTTTCAGTTTCTAAAGTATATCTGGAAAACCAACAGTTTTGCAATTGCGAGAATGCTGCAACTTCGGGCAAGATCTTTTGAGGCCAGGGCCTCTCTGTAACTTTTCTGTATCAATAATAGAAGTAGAAAAATTCAAAAAAAAAAATAATGAGTATGTTAGCTACCTTAAATTTATGGTTTTTACAAGGGGTCTTAGATAAATGGTTATCGGGTATTCTGTTAAGACACTCCTTGGTGAGAAGTCACTGGTTCAATTCCCCACCCCCATCAAAGTGATATATTGGACATGATAAAGATGTAATTCAACCAAGCTTTATATATATATATATATATATATATATATATATGATTTTATTTTATTTATTTATTTATTTTTAAATTAATAATTAAATTTTTATAAAAAGAATTATCCCTCTCACAAAAAATAAAATCTTACAAACTAATATGTTTTTAGAAAATCCAAACTTTAAAATTAAATCATTATTTAATATGTTTTTAGAAAACCCAAACTTAAAATTAAATCATTATTTTTCTTAATATACTACTTAATTGATAAAAAATAAAATTGCAAAAATTTATTAAATGTTATCGTTAACATGGACTATTAAAAATTAAATTTATTGAGCAGTTGTTCGAAATGGGTTGGCTTATCAATTGATTATGTGATTTTCCAGAAGATTACTAAAGTAGATACGGATCACAGAAGTTTACACTCTCAAAAGACAAAATTTTTAAAAATCATATAAAATAAGATTTTAAATTTTATGGAATTCATTTTTATTTAACTCATATTGTCATCGAAATATTCTTAAAATAGTTTCATGATTTAGCTATAAACATTTATTAAAATAATAATAATAATAATTTGATGATTGAGTTAGCTACATTAAATTTATGGTTTTTTCTAAGGGGTCTTGGATAGATGGTTGGTGTTCTCTTAAGACGCTCCTTAGTATGAAGTCACAGGTTCAATTCCCCACCCCCATTAAAGTGATATATTGAACATGATAAAGATATAGTGTTGCCAAACTTTATATATATATATATATATATATTTTTTTTTTTTTCAATTATTTATTTATTTTATTTTATTTTTAAATTAATAATTAAATCATAAAAAAAAACATTTCTCTCAAAAACAATAAAATATTTAAACTAGTATAGTTTTAGAAAATCCAAACTTTAAAATGAAATCATTATTTTTCTTAATATGCTACTTAATTATTAAAAAATAAATTTTGTAAAAAAATATTAAATGTTACCATTAACATGGACTATTGCAAATTAAATTTATTGAGCACAAGTTAACCAGGGCAATTTTTTTTAAATCGTATAAAAAAAGGTTTTAAATGGTATGGAATTCATATCTATTTAACTCATAGTCATCAATTTAAAAAAAAAATAGTTTCATGATTTAGTTGTAAACATTTATTATAATAAAATTAAAACAATTTGATGATTGAGTTAGCTACTTTAAATTTATGGTTTTTTCATCACTTAGTGTAACTTTTAAACTTTGATACATAGTTTATTAATGGTTTCAATGTTATATTTAATTATTTTTTATTTTTTTCAAAATAAAAATAAAAAATCGTGATTTTATTTACTTTAAAATAAAGAATAAATTCGTATTTTGTAAATGTTGTTAAGCATTCGATTATATCAGTTTTTCAGCTGGTGGGTAATAAAAGGAAAAACTATAAAATATTACATAATTTTGTCGGGGTTAAGTGTGATAAAAATCACTTAACTTCCCCTTTGTGCCCTTCTTTTTTCTAAACCATTTATCAAACTATATGTTGGGATTAGTTGTTACTATTTCCAAATGATTTCCATCTGCTTGCAAAGGGACTTCCTTGTCTAAATTCGAGTTCTTAGATACATCAGTTCTCTTTATATTCCCCATGTCCTTTTCATTAAGTGTTTCATCTTTATGTTGTTTTGATCTCTACTAATTCGGTATCCTTCAAGATATGGGTGGTGGTTCTTGTCTAATTCACATCTCCTTCATTTGTTTGGCTTCCATGTTGTGCATGTGCATCCATATTTAGATTATTCTACACGGTTTCTTCTTCTTCAAAGAGGTGGGGCTCAAATATCTGCCATCCCTTTGGTTGATGGGCTTACTTCCTTTTTTGGGGGGATTGTTTTTTCCCGTGGGAATGAGTTCTGCAAGTGCCATGTTCGAAAAAAATTTGGCACCTAAATGTCGTTTTCTCATAATCTAAGACTTGGTTCCATTGGAAGTTCTCATGTTCAGGTGGATACCATATGGTAGACCTTTGTTGAGGTCCATCTCTACACAAATTCTAACAAAAGTAAAGATATTTTTTTTCTATTATGTCAAAGTCCGTCTTTTTTAATTTTCTAAGAGTATTACCAATATCCTCTAGGATCTCTTGGTGCCAAAAAGGAAGAGGGAGATTTGGTAATCTCATCCAAAACAACATTTTTGTGACCACCTTAGTAATTGTGGCATCAAAATATAAGAACCATGGGGTAATGAAGAGACTGGATCTACCCTAAAGCCAAGGCCCGTTATTTAGGGCTGTCTCCAAATTTATATGTGTGTCAAATTGGAATATCAAGAAACTCTTGGAACATAGGTAGATGTGACAGTTGAGTGTCCAAGAGGAGAACACCCATTGATATAAATATTCATAACTCGACCAGAATCCATTAAACCTACATATTAACGCCTTGGATTGTAGCTCAACAAAAAACAATTTTACATGTGGTGTTTAACTTCCATGGTTGGTGCATGTTTCATTTGTTCGACTATATAAAGACCTAGAATATTTTGGAATTGATCAACATGAATGGTAACCTTCCATTTCACTGCATCGTTGAACGAGACTGGTCCATTAGGGTTTCCAGAACCTTAAGCACCACCCCACAACCCCAGATTTAATATTATGGTAGAATTCCTTGTAATGCCATAATATTTAAAATGAAGGGCATCTTTTAGAAATTTGCCCTCAAATAACATATTTTGAGAATTTGTAGGTACACCCATGTTGTTTTGAATGATTTGCTTTAAATTTTCCACTATATTTGAGCTCGAGATCTAGCAAATAGAGGTCTTCACATTGAATTTTCTTAAGAAAATCTGACTTTTTTGGTCTCTTTTTGTCTTTTTGTCAGATCTAGAGTTCACATCAGAGTTGTAGGCCCCATATCCACCACTAGATATTTCTCCTTCAACAAAGTCATACTTCGATAAATATTTGAGAGATGAGATCCCAAACATAGCCATCCCAAGCAGATCACATCGTCGCCAGATAGATCTTGTGAATATTCCTACCGAATCCTCTTCCCTTCGTAGTCTTCTTCATTACAAATTGCATAGCTCTCATGAGCCCTCTGAATAAGAGCTTTTTCCATATAATAAGCCCAACCTTAAGGGACTTCCACAGAACCTCATTCAATCCCTTCTATACCATGGCTACATCATGTCGAACAAACTGACTATTCACCACATGAAAGTCCAAAATGATCCACAATTGTCACCTTGGATTAAAGTGGATTCAATGATCCTAGGCCTTGCCTTCCTGCATGAGACCTTGCCTTCAATCCTTCACTCATAATCGACGACGATATCTAGAAACAACCCAGTGAAAACCAAAACCCTAACAATGCCCTTGCTCTCCATCCTCCCCCAATAAAGTCATTTTTTATTAATAAATTTAAATATTTTATATTTTTATTTTATTTTAATTGTTTTTTTACTTGGATTTAGTGAATAAATATGTGGCCTCAGTGACACCATCTTGCACAATTACTATGAGTGGCATGCTCCATTGAATCTAAATTATATTGTGACGTGGCTTGATTTTAAATTTTATGTAAGTATGTGGTGGATATTTAGATCATGGTTGGACTTTTGCACATTTTTTATGTATATTTTATGTGCTAGAGAGTGACCAACAATGTTGCAACAAAATCAAGGTGTAATATCCCTATTTGTTTGCCTTTATTTAGACAATTGAAAATCCTAAAGGTTAAGTGGACCTAAAGGAAAATTATATGTGGACATATTATTTTTGAATTCAATAAATGTGGAATTTAATTATTGTGCAAAGACTAGAGTAAATTGGAGACCAGGATTTCAAATCCATGAGGATGGAATAAAATCTTAAGACTTTCCCAAAATTCTCCAAAAATCCTTTGAGAAAAAAATAAAATAAAATAAAAATATTAGAGTGGAGATAAGAATCTAATATATATCTCAGTAAAGTGGAAAGTTACTAAGAAGAGGTGAAATAAAACTAGAAAGAGAAAAAAGCTAGTTTTAAAAAGCTTTTGTGGAAAAAACAAAATAAAAGCCTAGGCTAAGGGAAACATCATCCCAAATTAACTGGACACAGTTATGGAAACATGTTGAGGGAAAGAAAACTTAAATAAGTTATTCCTAGTTAGACAAGAGGTTGTCTACACTATGGAAGAATTAGTCTTTTTTCGGGGGGAGTTGTGGATTAAGCTCAAGGTTGGGTGGAAATAGTCTTTACCAAAATTGGTATGCACACTCTATTAAATTTTATCTTATGATTTCTGTTATAATTATGATAGTTTGATGTAGCCAGATGTGGTTAAGTTTTGAGTTTCAGTTGAAAGGATTATATACATAATTAAAAATCATTTTAGTAGTTTGTTGTGTTCTTAGAAGAAATTGTCATATGTATTGAACAAAAATTTAACTATAGCAAGTATAGTTAATTATTCTGTATAGTTACATAAACTAGAATAAATAGTTTGACCAACACACATAATCTCTAAACCCAAAGAGAAGGGTCTAAATCTGTTGTTAGGTCTCTGTTAAAACTTTTATTTCAGATACAGAGGACACAATTTAGATCAACTATAAGTATAACTATACTTAAAGAAAAATAGAGAGCGATATTAATAATACATAGTTATTTCTGTAAACTTATATTGAAAGCATATATGTATATAGTGGAGAGGTGAACTACAAATAAATCATGAAAGTATAGATCTGCACAATCAACATACTTCAGAATTAAAATATATAATTCCTATTTTAGGAACATTCATACATATCGATACATATGTGTGTTGAAAAGAAAACATATAAGAATTATATAATTGTTATGAGTATGTGAAATTCCTCTGATAGAGGTGAATAACAAAACATAATTTACTTCAATTTAAAATATAAAAAAACAACAGTCTACATATGGATTGAAAGTCATCTTTTACAAAAATTAACTACAGTATGTAGAGTTGATATTGGTCAATATCATTAGAGACAGATGGTTGAAATCTGTATACTGGGATGACTGACCTGGAGGAAAACGAAACTTGTCGTCAGATCTTCTGATTAAAAATGTGAACTGTGAGGGAATTCTAGGAAATATAAATTACTTGTATGTAAACACATATAATTGTGTTAGAATAAAATCAAGCATAATAAAATAAATATGAAAAGGATATACAATTTCTATAATAGGCAATAGTTTAAATTGTACTTATTTAAGGAACCAGAATGGTTGGGATTCTTCCTATACATGAACATAGAAAAATATTACTTTCAGAAAATGAAAGAAATAAAATAAGTGTGACACCTGAAATTAATTAAATTACATAATGAGATTACTAATTTAATTTCTGAATTGAATATTAGTTACATACGTTTAAGACTGAAACAAAGTACATGGTGTCTGAGTATATTGCAAAAATTAGACAAATCTAGAAAAGAGGTTTTTTCTGGATCATAAAAGAACAAACTATTATGAGAAAATTATAAAAACAAGTTTTCAATTCAGAACAATATTTTATTAGAAGAAATGCAAATTTGAGTTATACTCTGGATATTTCATAAAATTATAAAATATTAAACCAAGAAAAGGGCATAATCGTACCATAGCGATGGAAACACGAGATCTGTGAACTATCTGAAGTCATAATTAAGTTAAATTGCAAATTGTTATCTCTATGTCCTGTATATAAATTGTGGAATTATATATATATATAAGGTTGACAAGTTAAACATGGTATTGACAATACCTACGTAGTGATTTCCAATAAATTGGAATACTAAAATAAATGGAAAAAGAATAATATGAAAACGTTGTTAAATCTAACTTGGATTAAATGAAGTTAACGTTGGAAAACCCTCACTCGCAACCATAAGTTATTGATTTGAAGGAAGTAAATATCTTCACATTCGAAATTTTTTTTAAGGTGAAATCAAAATATGTCATGAAATCCTCTCGGTTGGTACCCAGAGAATTTGAAAACCAAACGCATACACAGAGAATCTCCCTTAGTTCAATAACTAGGAAGTTAAGTTGGATATCAAAATTTCATACTATTGTAATAATAAAAAGAAAAAATGAAAATGAAATTTGTTGAAGAATAGACATGTTACAGTTTGACCCAACAACATTCATTATAATCTCGTACAGAGGAGAAGTGGAATGAATCCAGTTGTATATAAGAAACTAGCATGAGAAATGATGCATCAAAATCAAAAATAAATAAACTATGTTAACGAAATTTAATTACGAGGGTTAAAGTCGAAAATCACTGTAACTTGTTACTAGAATACCCTAATCAAATTCGAAACAAAATAACTTCAGAACGTATGTATGCTCATTGGGTAAATGGACATGAGGAAAATCCATTGTAATTCCCAACCAAAAACTTATAATTATAGTGATAAAAGTCTTCGTCCTTCTGAGGAGAAATCAAAATCGATTTGGGGTAAAGCCATTCGATTTAACTCTTAAATGAAGGGACCAAAAATATCAGTGAATGACAGACCAAGCAATCAGATATTTTGTGGTGGAAAGTAAAGTTTGAAACCTATTAAAGGTTCGACGGTTGAGACTTACTGGAACATAGTATACGTAAGGCACAAGAATACATCATTTGCTTGGAATGCAAATTTGGGGAAAATAGTTAACCAATGCCAAAACCTGCAACAAATAAATCAATTAATTAGACGAGTTGGAAGTTTGAATATACAGTATAGCGTAAATAAATTTCAATAGAAAAATCCCAAAATGATTCTGGGAATCGTAGGGATAACAATTACATATCCAAAACTGCAGAAATACCATTTCCTGTAAGGTTGAAAGGAACAAACGAAATAGAAACCTGAGCTTACATAAGCATAACATGAGCATATTTGCAATGCAAAGTAGCAAAATGCCTTTGGCTCTGAGTGGTTCTCCTTAGGGAAAACTAGAGGAACGATGAACACCAGAGGAGAGGGTCTCGACTACCAAAATTTCACAAATGAAATTGACAGAGACAAAACCGTAAACCCTAGGCAATTTTATTTGCAATGGTGGGAATACGAATCAATCCACATTGTTGAAAGTTCCACAGATCAACCCTACAATTGTTCCTATAGTAATTAAGCCCGTGTGATGAGTAGGTGATGGAGGTACGAAGAGTTATTGTGGGGAAAATCGAAAAGATAAGAGTTAAATGCGTATAGTGGTTCTGTCATTCAAATTAATGCACCCAGATATTATTAAATCTGATAAAATAATCCTAAGTTATGAATTATATCTTTGATTGTGATATGGTTACGCCATTCAACACGGTTTCTCACTTATGGATAAATAACGAAATGGGGATAAACATATGTGACAAAGTTGTGTTAATATAAGAAAACCAATTCGTATATGTTATAAATTAAATTATTATTTCGATGGTTAGTATGCAAATTGGATTTGTACATCGAATTGTATTACAAGCTAGGGTTATAGTAATACAAACGTAATGGTATCATATTGGGAATACGATTAACAATTCGATTGTAATATACAATGTGAGTTTGTACATAGAATCGTGTTAAAGTAAATGGGGATAGGGATACAAATGCAATGAAATATATATTCGAGATCCATTAAAGGCATGAGTGGTTAAAGAACTAGGATAGGAAAATTAGGTTTAATTGTATTGTTTTTTCAATATATGCAAAAGCATAACTATATATATAGGTTGAGTTAACTATATATATAGATATATATTATACCATACGATATAATTGTATACATTCATTGATATTAAATTTAATGTATGTATTACAAATTAAGGATGTTTCCTTGGTGAAGCACATATAACAAATGTCCTTAGAAACCTTTAGAAGTTACTGAAAAGAAAATTAGATCAGACAAGGATAATGACAGAGATAAAGTTCGCTAGTGACAATCTGTGAGATTGTACAAATGCGACAAAAGTAAAGTAAGAAAAGGACATAAAATCAATATGCGTTGATATAAATAGATTTTTTTTTTTTGGGTAAGTAGAGTTGTTATACATGGCAAGTGTGCCAACAAACCGTTGAATTAAGATTGCTTGACATCTTGAGACTAACCACACAGAGCCGCCATAGCAGAGTGGTGATGCTTCAAACTTGAAATGCAAGTAAACCACTTCTAGTCACAGAAGTGTATCCTCAGTCACGACGTATGTGAAACTACACTCTTCCTTAAATAATCTTGACTCTTTCTGAACCACCACTATGCCAATGATATATTGGGCTCCAATATTTGTGTCTGTGAATCATCGAACTCCAAGGATTATCATGCAAGAGATACGAAGGGATAGGAGAATTAACACCATCCTGCAAATAATTGATTGCACTGGCATCATCAAGGATTTGAACACTAATATAATCCAGACAAGTCCTTTGAGATTGAACACATGATGCCACTTGTAAACTCCATCCATTACTTATAATTACCAATTGTTAAGGCGATTTAGATGGGGATTAAATCTCTTTAATTTGCATGGTTGTGTTATTGATTTCGATAACCTTCCCTTACATGTTTGCGCCAACCTTTGAGTCGAGGAAAAAATATTTGATGTGACGGGGTCCACCTTTAAGGCTTGTTCAAAGTTCCTTATTAAAAAAATTATGTAAACCTTATAAGAATTTTTATTTTCTAACTCCATGTTTAGGGGTAAGAGAATTAAAATTCAATCCTTGGTCCAATACTAGCTTTCCTTGCTCCAAAGTAGTTCATTGGTTAGCCATAGAGCTTGCTATTGTGTTTAACTATCTCAAAACATAGAAGTACTCAATTTGCTCAAATGAAAATTTCCCATATAAATATTTTCTTAATCATTAATAAAATCTTTAATTAAAAAAATGAATTTATTTTATTAATAAATTTATTGATAATCACTTTGAAATATAAATAATCATTAAATTTGATTTTTTTTAATATTAATATTAATAGGTTTTACTATAATATTTTATTATCATTAATTTAAATTTTTTTAAAGTTTGTATCCAGATTACGTTAAAGCTCATGGTAATTAAATTTAATACTCCATCAACTATTTGTTTTTGTCTTCTTAAGCGTCACGAGTTCGAATCTCCGTGGTGATGACAGTTCGAGAACACATGGAAACTATACCTGCCCTTCAACGCTAACGGAACTCCTAGTTTTGACCTCAACCTTGCTTGCCCGACTTTGCTTCTTGGCAAACGTGGCAGTGTAATGATTACAGCTGGCACCTACGCTGATATGTCAACAATCACGAATTGAATATTATATGAGCATCACTATCCACGTGGCAGAAGTCAATTTCTTGGATTTGCTTTTCACTCTTAATAATTTTCGCCCTAAAAAAGCGAGGAAGGAATAATTGAAGTTCAAGAAAAATCTGATGTTCTCTTATCTCCCAAGGAAGGAAACCTCTGGTTGGTAGGTTGTGATAATTTACTTTCTCATTTTGTTTGGTTCTCTTATTTTTCTTTATGTGTCCATTACTCTTTCTTTTTATGTGTTTATTTTATTTTGTTATTTTTAGTTTTTGGTCATCTTGATATGTTTCATCTACTTTTTTTAAATAGTACATAGTCTCATCATAGTCAACATGGTGATTGAAAGCATTGAGGCCAACCCTCATCTCGAGCACAAAGGGAGGCAAATATCTCTGCTACAACCTATTGGGAACATATCCTCTGACAAAGCACGTGGATATAACTATGGCGGAAACTGAGGCTAGGCTGAGATCATGCCTTTGTCCTCAGTGGTTTCACCTGTGTTCTCTACATGGTCACCCTTCATTGACTTTCCCCTTATATTTCACCAACATTGTCATTGAGGGCATTGGGACCAAACCTTGTCCTAAGCACAAAGGGAGGAAAAGGCCTCTACTGCAACCCATTGGAAGCATACTCCCCTCTGCCCCAACAACGCACTCGGAAAAATAAATAAATAAATAAATTGGCAAAAGTTGAGGCTAGAGTAGAGTGGAATAGCATCCAAGATGACAAGATTTAGGAAAATGTAGGACATTGGTCCTAAACATAAGTAACACTCATAGTTGAAACACCAAATATTTGTAGATAATGAACCTGTATCGAAAATTCATAAACAATAATGGGGAAGGTGCTTGTGGAGAGAAGTGAGGGTCAACAAGAGACTCTCCTCTGTATTAATGTCCTCCAATCGATAGTTAGAAAATTCGATCACAAAGTCTCTCTATTGGCCAAAAAGATTGCAAATTTAGACTTCCTAACTTTAAAAGAGGTGAATGACAATCTTCAAAATATTCATGTCGACTCCTTCTATCTAGCATATTCAAGTACAATTTTTTTGTTAATTTGTCCATGAACAATATCCATGTTCCTTGCTAAGAAAATATTAGACTTACTTTTCTAGATAGTGTAAGGTTTTTTCCACTTAACTATAGTATTAAAGTTATTAACATGGAAAGTCGTAGTCCAACGAGGCCACAACTTTGCCTGGAAAACAATGGAAATTCCAGGTAGATTTTGAGAAAATCAGGGAGAAATTTTTCGAAATCCAGGTTACAATTGTCAAGCTTTAGGATTTTGGGTTCCCAAGGGATTTTTGATGGTGTTGAATTCATTCTCACCATCAAAAAACAATTCAAACACTCCACAGATTGGATTTTTTTTTTTTTTTTGAATTCGAGTGAGAATTTCATCGTCCGGGCGAAATTGTGGCCTCGATAGCCATTGCCACATAGTAATATGGACAAAAATATTAAATCTTTATTATTGATTTGATTTCTTTAATTGAAGACTAATGACCATTCTCATATTTATTTTTTTATTAATTAATATAAAATCCTTTCTAAACTTTTAAAAAAAATATTTAAATTGTATATTTTTTTAATTTATATATTATAATGATCCATTGAGTCTTGGATAGATGGTTATCAGGGATTTTGTTAAGACACTCCTTGATGTGAAGTCATTGGTTCAATTCACCACCTCATTTGAGGTGACATATTAGACATGATGTAGATGTAATCATGTCAAACTTACCAAAAAAATTATATATTATAATGAAAAAAATTAATTATTATTTTTAATTAATAATTAAATCATTATAGAAAAGAATATCCTTCTAAGAAACAATAAAATCTTATAAACTAATATGTTTTTAGAAAATCCAAACTTTAAAATTAAATCATTATTTTTCTTAATATGCTACTTAATTGTAAAAAGTAAATTTTGAAAAAATTATAAAATGTTACCAGACTATTACAAATTAAATTTATGGAGCACAAGTTAACAACTAATTTTATTTTATTTTTAATCGTATAAAATAAGGTTTTAAATTTTATGGAATTCATATTTATTTTTGTTTTCTTGTCATCAAAATATTCTTAATATAGTTTCATGATTTAGCTATAAGTATTTATTACAAAAAAATTAAATTTTAAAATAATTTGATGATTGAGTTAGCTACCTTAAATTTATGGTTTTTTCATGACTTAGTATGTTTTTTAAACTTTATACATGGTCTATCAATGCTTTCAATATTATATTTAATTATTATTATTATTTTCGAAGAAAAAAAATCGCATATTTATTTAACCTGAAACAAGGAACATAATCACATTTTAAGCATTCGATTATAAAATGAAAAACTATAAAATATTACATAATTTTGTCGGGGTTAAGTGTGATAAAAATCACTTAACTTCCCCTTTTTGCACTTCTTTTTTTTTAAACCATTTGCCAAACCCTATGTTGGGATCAGATGTTACTATTGCTAAAATATTTCCATCTTCTTGCAAAGGGAATTCTTTGTCTGAATTCAAGGTCTCAGATACATGAGTTCTTTTTATATCCCCGAAGCCCTTTTCATTAAGAGTTTCAACTTTCTGTTGTTTTGATCTCTATTAATTCAGTATCCTTCTAGATTTGGGTGGTGGTTCTTGTCTGATCTAGAACTCCTTCGTCTATTTGGCTACCATGTTGTGCATGTGTATCCATATTTAGGTAATTCTACATGGTTTCTTCTTCTTCTTCTTCAAAGAGGTGGGGGTCAAATATCTACCATCCCTTTGGTTTATGGGCTTGCCTCTTTTTTTTTTGAGATATTTTTTCCTTGTGGGCATGGGTTCTGTAGGTTCCCTGTTTGAAAACAAATTCGTCACCTAAATGTTGTGTTCTCATAATCTAAGACCTGGGTCTATTGAAAATTTTCATGTTCAGGTGGATACGATATGGTAGACCTTCACTAAGATATATCTCTACACAAATTCTAGCAAAAGTTAAGATATTTTTTTATATTCTATCAAAGTCCATATTTTTGAATTTTCCAAGAGTATTACCAATATCCTCTAGGATCTCATGGTGCCTGAAAGGAAGAGGGAGATTTGGTAATCTCACTCAAACCAACATTGTTGTGGCCACCTTGGTTGTGGCATTAAAATCTAAGAACCATGGGGTAATGAAGAATCTGGATCTACCATAAAACCAAGGCCCATCATTTAGGACTATCTCCAAATTTATTTGTATATCAAATTGGACTATGAAGAAACTATTGCAACATAGGTAGATGTGACAATTGACTGTCCAAGAGGAGAATACCCATTGATTTAAATCTTCATATCTCGACCAGAATCCATTAAACCTGCATATTATCGCCTTGGATTGTAAATTGACAAAAAGCAATTTTACATGTGGGTGTTTAACTTCCATGGTTGTTGCTTGTTTCGTTTGTTCGACTATATAAGGACCTAGCATATTTTGGATTTGATCAACATGAGTGGTAATATTTCCTTTCACTGCATCCTTGAACGAGACTGGTCCATTAGGGTTTCTAAAACCTTAAGCACCACCCCACAACCTCAGATTTAATATTATAGTATAATTCATTTTAATGTCATAATCTTTCAAATGAAGGACATCTTGTAGAAATTTCCCCTCAAATAAAAAAAATTGAGAATTTTCGGGTATACCATGTTGTTTTGAATGATTTGCTTTAAATTTTCCACCAGATTTCAGCCGAGGATCTAGCAAATAGAGGTCTTCCCATTGAATTTGCTTAAGAAAATATGGATTTGTTTTGTCTCTTTGTGTCTCTTGGTCAGATCTATAGTTCATATCAGATTTTTAGGCCCCATATCCACCACTAGGAGTTGCTCCTTCAAAAAAATCATACCTTGATAAACATTGGAAACTTGAGATCCCAAACGCAACCATCCCAAGAAAATCACATCGTCGCTAGATAGATCTTGTGAAGATGCATGTCACGTCCTCTTCCCTTCATAGTCTTCTTCATTTCAAACTGCAGAGTTCTCATGAGCCCTTTAAATTTGAGCTTTTTCCATATAATAGACCCAACCTTAAGGGACTTCCACAGAATCTCATTCAATCCCTTCTAGTCCTTGGCTACACCGTGTTGGAAAAACTGACTATTCACCACGTGCAAAGTCCAAAATGATCCACAATTGTAACCTTGGATTAAAGTGGATTCAACGATCCCAGGTCTTGGCTTCCTGCATGACACCTTGCCTTCAATCCCTGGTTCATAATTGACAACGATGTCTAGAAATGACCCATTGAAAACCATAACCCTAACAATGCTTATGCTCTCCATCCTCCTGTTGGAAATATTTTCATTGATGGCAAAGGAGCACAAAGGAGTAGCACCTGAACTATCACTAAGGAAAAGGAGCAGAGAAGAACCAACAATAAGGCAAAGGAGCAGATCAGGCAATTATGTAGTAAGAAAGCATAAAAGGAGCACAAAGGAGCAGCACCTGAACTATCACTAAGGCAAAGGAGTAGAGAAGAACCGACAATAAAGCAAAGGAGCAGATCAGGCAATTATGCAGTAAGAAAGCATAAAAAAGAGGAAGAGGAGCATCAGAAAGGAAAGGAGCATCATTGTACTATCAGCAGAGGCAGCAAAGAAGCAAATGCAGCTAAGAAGAAAGGCAGACAAGGAGTAGAGGCAGCTGAGGCAGCAAAGGTAACACCTAAGCAACAAAGGAAAAGGAACAACAAAAGCAGAGAGGTAGCTGAGTTTCAAGATATAGCAAGGGCCAAAGATATTATACAAAACAAGCTCATGAGGGAGTTGCGCTAAAGAAAATAAAGGTTTGGGGTCTTTAGAGATCTGCAGAGTGTGTTAGTGCTTCAGTTTGGGAAAACAGGGGTTTGTTCCTGTAAGCCTACGGGAAGTTGAAAAGGGCCATTTGATTTGAAGATCTGGTCAAGACAAGAAGCCTTTGTAAGTAATTTCATCTGCATATATGATGAATCTGTTTCAGTATTACATGGGTATCATTTGGTTTAAGGTTTGTGTGGTAGGCTTTGAGTTTCTGTGTTAAGGGTTAGTGTCAATGTTTGATTCATAAGCAATTCGAATATGCCGGGGGTTATGTTATAAAGTTTTGATTCTGGAATGAATAAACTCAAATCGATGCTATTGAATTGAAATTACATGAGCCTTTATCGAAGGCCAAAATTTCTTGACCGTAATAGGTATTGAATAAGGCACTTGAAGGAAACTTACAAGTTCCATTATGTAATTATGGTGCCTTAAAGTTCTAGGTTTCGAAGTCCATATAGGGCTTTTAGTGTAATGGGAGTTGAATTGAGGTTGTAGGAGCATGAAACTTGAAGGCACAAAGTAACAATCCTTGAATATGTCGAGAGGAAGAAGGTACATTGGAGAGGTTTAATTACTGGGTGGAACCCTGATTCTGTTAAACTGTGAAAGAGAACCGGTATTTTTACAATCACAAATTTGAGGTTCGGTAATGAATTGAAAGTAGTCTTCAATAAAGAAGAATTGGAGCACCGTCGAATGAATCGAGTTGAAGCACCATAAGTGATGGCGTGGTTTGAAGAGAAGTGGAACTCTGGTTATGTAGCAGAAATCAATTTAAAGAGGCATGATCGAATTAGAAGGTGTTGGGGTTAATGAACTGAAATCCAATGGTTTGTTGAGTAAATAAGAAGGCAGAACCATGAATAAACAAGAAGGCGGAACAGTGAATGAGGAGGTGGTTTTGAGAAATAAAACCAGCAGTATCACGTGGCTAATTAAGTGGTAAGTTGTTTTGCCTTTTTGAACGCGATAAGGTTAGCCGATGGACACGTGGCAAAGAGTGGTTTTTAAAAACCATTTTTATTGCGTAATTTCTGAGAAATAAGCTTCGTGCATCTTGGTAGCGCGATGATCGTTGGATGGGTGAGTAATTGAGTTTTGGAATGCGAGGAGAGATAGACCGTTGGATCACAAGTGAAGTAGCACGTGTGAAAGGTACATTAAAAGAATAATGGGACCAAATGGGCATTCATATATTTGCAGGGTTTGATTTTAAATTAAAATCAAGGTTTTATTATAATGTGGAAGGTGAAATATATGTTAACATATCGTGGTTGATGTGAGATGGTAAGGCCGTGAGCCATTATTATATTGAGCTTTGAATAAAATTCGAAGAGTGAGATTAAGGTGAATTGGTAAGTGTGAAAACCCAAGATTTAATTTGAAGCATAAATGAAATTCGAATAGTTGATTTGACAACTCATAAGGTGGGTTTTTTCTTATGGTTTGTTAAAAAGTAAAGCCTCCACTTTGAAAGGTTTCTAGATTGAGAAATAGGTGTGACACATAAAGAAACAGGGAATTTTATATGAATATAGAAGAGAACTACTTCAATATCTCAAATCTATGATTTGAGATATAGAAGCTTCAGAAATCATTATTATTGAATTTGCCCAGAAAGTGAATTTAGATTGGGCACTAATGGAAATGCATTTTACTCATAAGTGTATTGACTAAGGTTAGAATTTGGGCTTAATTGTATATGCATATTTGAAGTATGAAGATTACCATATGTATGGTTTCATAACCATAGATGAAAGAAGCTTTCGCATAAATTTAAATTGCCAGTTCAGAAATTAAAACATTGAAATTGCCAGATTGGGAATTTGTGTTGGATTGAAAATTGGAGATGCATTTTTATATGCATGAGAGTAGAGAATGTGGGTTTTGGTAAAGCTGCCAAATTTAGAACATAATTTGGGAAATGCATTCTACATGCATAGAAAGCAAGAGAGTATGCAGAACTATTACACTACAACAACAGAAAAGACAAACACACAGTGAGCCAAGAACTGAAAGGGTTGAATGAGATATATCTGTTGCAAATGTAAATGTAAATGTTTTAATTAATTTTATATTGTTTGTGATCCAGGTGGATATTGGTGGCCACCCGCCTATTCCACTTGGGCCCTCCACCATTGTCTCTTTCAGTTTTTCAGTTTTGGCATAACTTACTATTTTTAGCAGTTTTTCGGGTCCTAAACTTCCGGAGCTGTTTTGAGGTCCTAAACGACGTTTTTTGGGCATCGCACCTTCAGCGAATATCATTCCGTTCTAGAATGATATTCCTAGTGAAAGTTGTAGTCCTCGAACGGAGATAGTATGCCAAAGTTACGTCCCTGGGAAGTTGAAACACCAATTTACCCAAACGGGGCCCATAGTTTTGGCGCTTCATCTCCTAGGGTTAGGTTTTTGGATGTTTAGGGTTCTCCATTGTTTCTCAATAATAAATATGCCCTCGCGCCTCATTGTAAAGCAGTTCAGAGGTCTGTAGCCACCACATCTCTTCTCAGAGATTCGCTACCAGCACCCTAGCTATTTTATTTCCATGATGTCTGTAAGCATCTTTCTGTTATTTGATATTAATGAAATGAAGTGTTATTTCCGCTGCATCTCTGTATTTATGGTTATGTGTTTATTCTGTTGCGTTCCTGCATAAATCCGGATCAGTGGTATCAGAGGGGTCTGCTTTTTCTCGATCCTTCTTTGCATGTCCCCAACTAGGTCGGGGTATAAGGAGCTAGGGCTTGATCTGGTGGAACCTTTGCAAGATCAGCCTCGCAAACCTCGACGGACGCCCATGGGGGACGAAAAGAAAGATGAGGGAGCAGGAGATCCTATCAAAATATTGCTCGAGGAGGTCCTCGAAAAACAAAGGAACGCGATGATGGATAGCTTTGCTCAGATCCTTCAACGGCTGCCCACCGGCGGCGCATCTGCATCCAGTAGCCACTCTGGAGTTGCGACTCCCTTTAAGGTACAAGCAAATTTTGACATTCCCATATTTGAGGGTCAAATAGACGCAGATGCCGTAGATAGATGGTTGAATCTATTAGAAGGATATTTCTCTATTCATGACTTTTCAGACCGGGAGAAGATTATTTTTGCACTCCTCAAAGCTACCCCCCATGTTAAGGACTGGTGGGAAACCTACCGTGAGAACAAGGACCAGACAGAACCCTCTCTGTTCTCGGCCGTACCAACTTGGAATTCTTTCCGAGACGCCGTCAAGGAACAGTACTATCCCGTGGGGAGCTATGAGGACAAGTACATACAATGGACCACGCCGCGACAACAAAGGGATCAAGATGTGCATGAGCTGACGAATCTGTTCCATACCCTGCGCACAAAGTTGGGTATCAAAGATTCAGAGAAACATCTGGTGCTAAAGTATCGCAACTGTCTACACAGATACATTCAGGAGGAAATGGAGTTCCTCGACATCTCCTCACTTGGTACGACATACCGGTATGCTGCCAAGATTGAGCAGAAATTCAAACAGAAGAAGCGAGACTTTGGATCTGCGAATCAAAAGCAAGGGAAAGGTGCTTCCAAACCGCAGAACAAAGGACAGAGCCAAGGCATGGTGGCTAAAGACAACCCATCAAAGCCACAAGAAAAGAATAGCACCGCAAAGCCAAAGAAGGACACGGGAAAGTGGTGTGAGTTCCATAAGAGCTCCACTCACAACACAAGTGAGTGTCGGGCCAAGCAGTCGCTAGTGGTCGAGATGAGGGCTTCTGAGTCAGATGCATGCTCCGACTCCGAATCAAAACCTGAAAAGGGGAATGAAAAAGGGAAACAGATTATTGATGCGGAGCCCAACGCCACTGTTGCCACTACAAAGGTCCAGAAGGAGGAACCGGAAGATCCAGAGGAGGAGGAACGTCTCTTCCACTCCCAGATGTGGGTAAAGGGCTCCCCTGTACAGCTCATTGTCGACAATGGGAGCCAAAAGAACCTCATTTCAGCAGACGCCGTGAAGCGGTTGGGCTTGCCGACCACAGCTCACCCACATCCATACACCATCGGGTGGCTTCACCAAGGACGAGATCTCCGCGTCAGCCAGCAATGCCGCCTTCCCTATAGCATCAAGCCCTTCACGGATGAGGTATTATGTGACATTGCTCCTATTGATGTTTCTGATGTATTATTAGGACAACCATACTTATGGAAGCGTCATGCTGTGTATGAGTCTCGACCTCGTGCTGTTATTATTACTTTGGGAAATAAGTTGTACAGGATACCAGAGGTACCACCTCCTATGACTATCTCTTTGGTTACTGCAAAACAATGCAGTAAGCTCATTTCCCAAACCAGGAAATTCGTTTTCCTGATGATCCGCCCCCAGGGCAAGAAGAAGACCGTGGCCACGACCTCCAGACAGGGCTCCTCTGCACGACAACAACAAATGGATAAGGTTGTGGAGGAGTACGGGGACATCTTCACCTCACCCACAGGGGTTCCTCTGCACTGTCAGGTCAAGCACCCGATTGATCTGACCCCAGGTGTGTTGCTACCCAATGGACCGATCTATCGACGCTCTGTTCTGGAAAATGATGAAATGAAGAGGCAGATTCAAGGGCTATTGCAGAAAGGTCACATCAGACCAAGTTCATCACCCTGTGAGAGCCCGATCGTGTTGTTACAGAAGAAGTATGGGACGTGGAGACTCTGTATTGACTATTGAGTGCTGAACAAGATCAGCATCCCGGAAATGATGCCCAATCACAGTTGATGACCTTCTGGACCAACTCCAAGGTGCAAAATATTTCAGTAAGATCGACCTGAAGTCTGGGTATCACCAGGTACCAATTGAACCCTCTGATGTGTGGAAGACTGCCTTCAAAGCTAAGAAAGGCCTTTTTGAATGGCTGGTCATGCCTTTCGGGTTGACGAATGCTCCCGCAACCTTCATGAGGATGATGGACGACATCTTGCGGCCATTCACCAACTCATTCTTAGTGGTGTACTTGGATGACATTCTGATCTTCAGCAAGACTTGGGAAGAGCACCTTCATCACATCCGACAAGTCCTCCAAACACTGCGGCAACACAAGTTGTGTACCAATTTGGAGAAGTGCACGTTTGGCATGACCCAGGTTCAATATCTGGGATACATTATTGATGAAAGGGGGGTGCATGTGGATCCAGCCAAGATCCAAGTCATTCGGGATTGGCCAGCCCCAACCACTATAACAGAGCTTCGCAGCTTTCTGGGTCTTGCTAATTTCTACCGGAGGTTCGTGTTGGGATTCTCTCATATCACTTGGCCCGTGAGTCAAGTCACCAAGGGAGGAGCGAGAGCAAAAATTTTTTGGTCGGAACCTCAACAGAAGGCGTTCACAGAATTGAAAAATCGCCTCTGTTCTGCCCTAGTGCTCACTTTACCAGACTTGCAATAGCCATTTGAGATCGAGACAGATGCCTCTGACTATGCTATTGGGGCAGTTCTTACTCAACAGGGACATCCAGTGGCATATCACAGTGAGACATTGTCTGAGACAGTTCGCAAGTATCCCACCTATGACAAAGAAATGTATTCCATTGTGCAAGCCTGTCGACAATGGAGGCATTACATTTTGGGGAAGGAAACAATCATCCACACAGACCACCGGCCCCTGCAGTTCATACAGACACAAGGGAAGTTGCAGAATGATCGCCATCAGAAGTGGTCCACATATCTGCAACAGTTTCATTTGAACATCAATCTGAAAATGCTATGTTCAGCGGTACCTCGGCAAACCTGTCCGTGCTACTCACACACATGCTCAACTCTTGTGGGCACGAGACTTCTGATTGGCCGCTTCTCTATGAGAGTGACCTAGAATTCGGCCTACTTTATTTCTTGGGAGTGCATAGGTTTCAATGCATCACCTCCGTTGCACTGTATGTTTTCTACCTTTGTGTTCCTTGACAATAATCTACTTGACCCATCGGAAGCACATATGGTGAGTATTTAGGCATTTTCGGGGTCGAGAAAACAGTAGCAATCCTGCAGAAGTATTTCTATTGGCCGAACCTTGAAAAGGATGTCAAAGAAGCACATCAGATCCTGCACTGCTTGTGCCATTGCCAAACCGACCATCAAGAAGCAAGGCCTATATACTCCACCACCTACCCCTAGTCGACCGTGGGAATCCATCTCCATGGATTACATGTCGGGCCTGCCTTCTACTAAGAATGGAAATGACTGTGTTTTCGTGGTCGTTGACAGATTCTCGAAGATGGCCATCATGGCGGCCTGTAAGAAGAATATCACAGTAGAAGCCACTGCTAAACTCTTCTTTGAACGAGTGTGGGTGCACTTTGGGATCCCACAGTCTATCATATCAGATCGAGATAGCAGGTTCCTCAGCACATTTTGGTCCAGCCTCTGGTCAATGTTGGACACAAAGCTTACCAAGTCCACAGCTTTCCATCCCCAAACAGATGGCCAGACAGAGGTCGTCAACAGAATGATTGTACACATTCTGCGCATGTACAATTCAAAGCATCCACGCACATGGGACGAGAGCCTCCCCTATGTACAACATAGTTATAGCAGGGCTCTCCATAGTTCAATTGGCCATAGCCCCTTTCAGGTGGGCTTGGGATTCCAGCCACTATGTCCCATTGACGTAGCCATGCCATTTGCAGCTGCTCAGGCCGATTCAGCGCACGTCCAGTCTGAAGTTGACAAAGCAAGTAGCTTCATCGAACGCATTCAACACATCCGCCAACAGGTTCATGATATATTGGACAGAGCCAATGCGAAGTACAAGCAGCGCCATGATCAACACCGGGTGCCACACAACTTCCAGGTGGGCGACAAAGTATGGCTGCATTTGCAGAAGGAGCGCCTCACTGGACCTCACCGCAAGCTTCGCCCGCTCCGATACAGGTCGTACACCATCACCAAGGTTGTAGGTAATAATGCCTTCGAGCTTAGTATTCCACCATTCCTTGGTCTGCACCTAGTCTTCAATGTGGATCGCCTTCGTCCTTACTTTCCACCTCTATTGGACACCTCGGACATTGCAGAACAATCCACGACCTTGAGGAGTTAAACCTGAGCGCAGCACGGTCATACCAGTTGCTTATCATGGACATGAAAATCAGGGCTGCCTAGCCAGCAGAAGATCCAACTATATCGGGTTGTCAAGGCAGCCAACTCCTTGCACAGAAAGTGGTTCTGAGGACCAAGTTAAGTAATCTCCTCATCTCATGGAGTAGCAAGCATGATAGGGACCAAAAGCTACAAAGAGGAGGAATGATCCCGAGGTGGATATTGGTGTGCAGCTATTCCATGAGCCCCATTGTCTCTTTCGATTTTCAATTTTGGCATAACTTACTATATTTAGCATTTTTTGGTCCTAAACTTAGGGCTGTTTGAGGCCTAAATGAGCGTTCTTTGGGCATAAAAGCTATCGGTGAATATTATTCCATTTGAAGCAGTATTTGTGGTGGGGTACAATCCTCGCGGATAGAGCTTTCTAATGATGTATCATGTGCGTCAAACGGAAATAGTATGCCAAAGTTACGTCCCTGGGAAGTTGAAACACCAATTTACCCAAACGGGGCCCATAGTTTTGGCGCTTCATCTCCTAGGGTTAGGTTTTTTGGATGTTTAGGGTTCTCCATTGTTTCTCAATAATAAATAGGCCCTCGAGCCTCATTGTAACTTAGTTCAGAGGCCTGTAGCCGCCACATCTCTTCTCGGAGATAGCTACCAGCGCCCTAGCTAGTTTTATTTCCATTCTGTCTGTAAGCAAATTTCAGTTCTTTGATATTAATGAAATGAAGTATTATTTCCGTTGCATCTCTGTATTTATGTTTATATGTTTGATACATTTGCGTTCTGCATAAATCCGGAATCAGAGTTTGTGATGTAAAGAAACAAGTCTTCGTAAGGCAAACAAAACTCCATTGTAAGCGAAATATATACACATTACTATATTCTTTTGAATGAGATGAAAAAGAAATGAGAAGGTGGAAGGCAAGTCATGGTTGTTCATTTTGAAGTCACTATGTAACTATGGAGATACGAAACAATTATGGGGTGATCTCCACTTATGGGGTGATCTCCATAAATAATGTTACCAACATGCATAGAGAGGTTAGAAATGGAGAATGAAGCGAGAGAGGGTAAGAAGAAGGAGGAGCATATGAAAGCGCTTGAAGATTCGGAAGATGATATGAAGAAGGCGGTCACTGAAGGAGTTTGGTGGACAACGATGAAAGGAACAAAACATAATGATATGCGGAATGAAATCAGCATATGATTTTATTGTACAGTGAGGAAGTTGGTGCTTCCATATCAAGTTATAGCTTGATAGATGTCCAGTTGTAGCTGGCTGAGGTAGGAGCCTCCTGTAGGTTGTAGCCTGCAGAAAATAGATGGGAGTTGGAGCTTCCTTGCAAGTTGTAGCTTGAAGAATTGAGGTAGTAGCCTCCTGTAGGTTGGAGCCTACAGAAAATCAGTGGTGAGAGGGAGTTGGAGCTTGCCTTTGCATCACAACAATAATAAGATGTGGTTTTCTCCCTTATGGGTTTCCACTTATATCTTTTGTCTATGTGCATGATGTTTATGTGTTGATATGGTGTATCTAATCTGCTTAATACTTTCTGCTCACATATTAAGATTGTTGTTACATTATGTAATAAGTTGATCATGAAATGAAGGTGTAAATAAGTTTAAAGGAAAGTTTTAAAAGTCCATGAATGTGTTAAACTGATTCACTCCCCCCTCTCAGTTTAACTAAGGGTTCAACAATTGGTATCAGAGTGGGTTCCTTTGGTGTAAGCCTTATAGCTTGAATGAGATCTGGTTGAGTCATGGACTATCAAAATGTACCCGTGCTAAATACAACAAACTTTCCTGAATGGAGAGATAAGGTTAAAACAGATTTAATGGCTTATGAACCTGAGGTATGGAAGCTTGTATGTGATGGTTATTTCATAGACTCTACCTCTTTGCAAGAACAAAAGTGGAATGCCAAGGCAAAATGTGTGATACATAACAGTCTTCATAACAAGGATCTTGACTTAATAATGGATCTAACCTCTACAAAAGAAATCTAGGATAGATTGCATTTCATGCATGAAGTAGACACTAGGGGTTGCATTGTCAAGAAGGAGAAGAGAATCAAGAAGAAGAAATATTCATGTCAAAAGGAAAATGTTCAATCAAATGAGGTACCTGCTAGTGTGAATGGAAGTAAGTTCCATGAATAAATTATAGTGAAAGAACAAACCAAACTTGACATTGCCTTGACTGAAATAGGAAGATTGAAGAATGAAAACAAAGACCTGAAGAAATTGGTGCAAATATGTGATGAGAAAGAATATGCAGAAAATAAAGAAATTGTTGGCCTAAAGACACAACTTGAAGAAGCAAGGAAAGTAGAAGACACTCTACTAAAGCAAATAAAGGATAAAATTCAGAAGTAAGAGAAATTGGAAGAAGAAGTAGTGTGCCTAAGAAAGAAATTAGAAAAATCCCAAAGAGAATTATTAATGAATACTCCTCAAATGACAAGCTCTGAACAGTTGGACAAGATTATAAATGCTCAAAGGTCTCCTCTCATAAAGGCTGGGATAGGATATGAAGGAGAAACCAGTAAGTCCAAGGTAGAAGAGAATAAGAATATCATTTTTGTAAACGCTGTAAAGGATAATGAAGCAACTCAAAATATTCCTATAGAAGTAGAAGCTAGCAAGAACATGATTTGCAATGAAGTAAACAGAAACAAGCAGCAACCTCAAATGACAAAGAACAAAATGAAGAAACAGTCTGCTCAAAAAGGCTCATACACTCTTGAATATGAATTGAATAAATTCGGAAGTTGTCAAAGGAGGTTATTTCCTCCTATGAGAAGTATCACTTGTTTTTCCTGCCACAAACCTAGAAATATTGTAGCATATTGTAAGACAAAGCAAATCCAATACAACCAGCAAAGGATGTAGAAAATGAAAAGAATACCTCAAGCAAACAAATGGAGAGGACAAACTTTCACCAGGTACACTAATCGATTCCATGGCTGCTGTTTTTCATGCAATGAATTTGGACATAAATCTGTTGAATGTAAATTGTGTTAAAAAAGGGGAACAAAATATTATACATCAGCTCAAAAATACCTTGGTAATATAAGATGTTATGTATGCCTCAAGCTTGGTCACAAAGAAAAAAAATGTAAACTACCATATACATTAAAGAACTCTAGACAGATGATGGAATCCAATCCAATACAACAAAATTGTGAATCAAAAAGAAGTGCAGACATTATGAAGAACCCTAATAAAGTTTGGAAGGAAAAGAGAAAGGGGGAGCCTGTTAACTCAATAACATAATGAATCCATCACAGTCTCATGGGGAGCTTCTCTAAGAAGAAACATCCTAGGGGGAGAGCAGTCCATAAATAGTCCCCATGAAAGTAGTCTAAGAAGAGCTCCTTGGAATGAGAACAACTATAAGATCAGGAAGGGAAAGGACAATTTCTCTAACAAAGAACTATAGAGGAATAAGAATACATGAAGCACACAATAGCCAACAGGTTGATGGAAGGAGAGAAGGCAACAAGCAGCCATGATGGTAGAGGGAACATCAGCCATGAACATGTAAGCTAAGAAGACATCAACACATTAAGTGATGGGTGGTTAAAATCACAAAAATTATGTTTCGAGCTACAGAACTGGAAAGACCCATAAAAGATGATCACATTGTGCATCATACTGCTAGAATTAACAATGAATCACATTAATAAGGATGAGTAAGAGAAGTGCCTATCATCATTATATCATTACATCATTCATCTATGAAAATTCCCCTTGGAGGAATGCAGTTAAGTGAGTGTTAAATCTCTGAGTGATCTGCCCATGAAGATTCCTAGTATAGAAATTGAAGATGTCTTCCAGAAGATCATTATGTTAGAACAACTAAATTGAATATAAAGCATCAATGATTCTGGAGCAGTCCTAGAAAGGAACATGCAATGGCATTCCTTTGAACATAATGACATAATAAGAAAAATGGTTAATGATGCTAAGATCAAATTTAGTATATTTATGATTGTTGGTGTGAACAGTGGAAAGCTCAATAGTAGAAACTATGAAGGTTGTCTTTACTATGGGTTCATGTGCGAGCTGAAGTGAAAGTAGTATCAATTGGTATTTGGTACAAGCAGCATGCCTATCAACAGAATACCAAGTGTTATCAGTGGAGCAGTGGTATGGTACAGGTCCTCAGGATCAAAGGATTATGGCAAAAGTACATCAAGGTAGTATACCCAATGTTATCTGCATTATTAAAGCATAAAAGGGTCAATGAAAGGGAAAAATGATCATTATCTTGTTTACACTTGAAGTAGTATATTGAGCATTGAAGCAGTATCTATTTCTAGATATAACTGCATGCCTTCCTCAAGTCAGGATAGATATATCTTCAAGGCCTCTTTCTTAAGATCATTTATAAAATTGTGTGAAGTCTGTTTGGTAAGATTTCAATTAAACAACTTGAAGATGTTTTGCTGAAGATCATCATGATAGAACAATTAAAGTATCGGAATTATGAAGGACTAGTTGTGTTAATCTTACAGTTGAAGCTCAAAAGTCTGTTATTGATTCATCAGAAGCATACTTCAGTAGAAAGGATTTGCTGGTATTTCACCATTAAAGAGAGGTTGATCGTTGACATACATACCCCCTTATGTCATAAATAAAATTGCATAGTTGATAAGTGAGACTGACCAATACATTGAATGTATCGAGCCTCATGGGTTTGTTTTGAAAGTACATTGTACAAGCAGTAAAGTCGTTTGGTCTCTTATATTGAAAGATATTGTCTATCACAATAAGTTGTAAGCTCTAGTTCGATTCATTGATCACATCAGTAACAAGGACCTTTCAGCTATTAAGTGTAATATCCCTATCAGCAAAAAAATTCATATCACCACCAATAGGAAGTAAAGGTGAACCACAACTATAAAATATATATTGGCATTGTCATATTTGAATAGATATGTACTACATATATGTGTCTCAGATGAATATCATAATATGGACTGAAGTATATTTGGAGCATACTTTGTATGATGTATGGACCATTCTCAGTACTTTAGTATTATTCCAATGATGCATCTCTGATTATATAAGTCTGGTACAATGTGTTCTATGAAGTGTCCTTATCATCACTTTCAGCTTTATACAAGTGCAAGAATTCTAAGCTTTGGGATGATATCAACTTACTGTGTATATACATACAAGTTCAATGATTCTCAAAGTGTTCTCCCAACAACTCTTGTACACCAGTTTGGAGCAGTATGGTACAAAGTCAGAAGAAGAAGGCCTAAACACAACTCAGAGAGAGGAAATGAAAATATAGAAAGTACATTGGGAAAGGTGCAACCCTTTGCCATTGATGTCAAAGGGGGAGGAAAAGCAAGCAGAAGAAGAAAGGCTTTTCTGAAAAGCAAGTAGAGGAAGACAAGACACTTCTCAGAATGATAAGGGGGAGGAAGTCCTGGAGGAAGTATTGGAGTATTGCCATCAATGCCAAAGGGGGAGACTGTTGGAAATATTGTCATTGATGGCAAAGGAGCACAAAGGAGCAACACCTGAACTATCACTAAGGCAAAGGAGCAGAGAAGAACCAGCAATAAGGCAAAGGAGCAGATTAGGAAATTATGTAGTAAGAAAGCATAAAAGGAGCACAAAGGAGTAGCACCTAAACTATCACTAAGGCAAAGGAGCAGAGAAAAGCCATCAATAAAGCAAAGGAGTAGATCAGGCAATTATGCAGTAAGAAAGCATAAAAGAGAGGAAGAGGAGCAACAAAAAGGCAAGGAGCAGCATTAGACTATTAGAAGAGGCAACAAAGAAGCGAATGCAGCTAAGAAGCAAGGCAGAAAAGGAGCAGAGGTAGCTGAGGCAGCAAAGGTAATACCTAAGCAACAAAGGCAGGGGAACAGTAGAAGCAGAGAGGTAGCAGAGTTGCAAGATACAGCAAGGGCCAAAGATATTATACAGAACAAACTCAGGAGGGAGTTGTGCTAAAGAAAAGAAAGGTTCGGGGTCTTTAGAGATATGCAGAGTGTGTGAGTGCTTCAGTTTGGGCAAACAGGGGTTTGTTCCTGTAAGCCTACGGGCAGTTGAAAAGGGCCATTTGATTTGAAGATCTGGTCAAGACAAGAAGCCTTTGTAAGTAATTTCATCTGCATATATGAGGAATCTGTTTCAGTATTACATGGGTATCATTTGGTTTAAGGTCTGTGTGGTAGGCTTTGAGTTTCAATAAGAAATCATATAAGAAACAGTACGTGATAAACTCTATGTTAAGGGTTAATGTCAATGTTTGATTCATAAGAAATTCGAATATGCCGAGGGTTATATTATAAAGTTTTGATTCTGGAATGAATAAATTCAAATCGATGCTATTGAATTGAAATTCCATGAACCTTTATCGAAGGCCAAAATTGCTTGACCGGAATAGGTATTGAATAAGGCACTTGAAGGAAACTTACAAGTTCTGTTGTGTAATTATGGTGCTGTAAAGTTCTGGGTTTTGAAGTCCATATAGGGATTTTATTGTAATGGGAGTTGAATTGAGGTTGCAGGAGCATGAAACTTGAAGGCACAAATTAACAATCCTTGAATATGTCGAAAGGAAGAAGGTACGTTGGAGAGGTTTAATTACTGGGTGGAACCCTAATTCTGTTAAACTGTGAAAGAGAACCGGTCTTTTTACAATCACGAATTTGAGGTTCAGTAATGAATTGAAAGTAGTCTTCAATAAAGAAGAACTGGAGCACCGTCGAATGAATCGAGTGGAAGCACCATAAGTGATGGCACGGTTTGAAGAGAAGTGGAACTCTAGTTATGTAGCAGAAATCAAGTTAAAGAGGCGTGATCGAATTAGAAGGTGCTGGGGTTAATGAATCGAAATCCAATGGTTCGTTGAGTAAATAAGAAGGCGGAACCATGAATAAACGAGAAGGTGGAACAATGAATAAGGAGGCGGTTTTGTGAAATAAAATCAGCAGTATCGCATGGCTAATTAAGTGGTAAGTTGTTTTGCCTTTTTGAACGCGATAAGGTTAGCCGGTGGATGCATGGGAAAGAGTGGTTTTTAAAAACCATTTTTATCGCATAATTTCTAAGAAATAAGCTTTGTGCATCTTGGTAGCGCGATGATCGTCGGATGGGTGAGTAATTGAGTTTTGGAACGCGAGGAGAGATAGACCGTTGGATCACAAGTGAAGTAGCACGGGCGAAAGGTACGTTAAAAGAATAGTGGGACCAAACGAGCATTCATATATTTGCGAGGTTTGGTTTTAAATTAAAATCAAGGTTTTATTATAATGTGGAAGGCGAAATATATGTTAACATATCGTGGTCGATGTGAGATGGTAAGGCCGTGAGCCATTATTATATTGAGCTTTGAATAAAATTCGAAGAGTGAGATTAAGGTGAATTGGTAAGTGTGAAAACCCAAGATTTAATTTGAAGCATAAATGAAATTCGAATAGTTGATTTGACAATTCATAAGGTGGGTTTTTTCTTATGGTTTGTTAAAAAGTAAAGCCTCCACTTTGAAAGGTTTCCAGATTGAGAAGTAGGTGTGACACATAAAGACACAGGGCATTTTATATGCATATAGAAGAGAACTACTTCAATATCTCAAATCTATGATTTGAGATATAGAAGCTTCAGAAATCATTATTATTGAATTTGCCCAGAAAATGAATTTAGATTTGGCACTAATGGAAATGCATCTTACTCGTAAATGTATTGACTGAGGTTAGAATTTAGGCTTAATTGTATATGCATATTTGAAGTATGAAGATTACCATATGTATGGTTTCATAACCATAGATGAAAGAAGCTTCCGCATAAATTTAAATTGCCAGTTCAGAAATTAAAACATTGAAATTGCCAAATTGGGAATTTGTGTTGGATTGAAAATTGGAGATGCATCTTTATATGCATGAGAGTAGAGAATGTGGGTTTTGGTAAAGCTACCAGATTTAGAACATAATTTTGGAAATACATTCTACATGCATAGAAAGCAGGAGAGTATGCAGAACTGTTACACTACAGCAGCAGAAAAGAAAAACACACAGTGAGCCAAGAACTGAAAGGGTTGAATGAGATATATCTGTTGCAAATGTAAATGTAAATGTTTTAATTAATTTTATATTGTTTGTGATACAAAGGCAAGTCTCTGTAGGCAAACAAAACTCCACTGTAAAACTGAAATATGTACATATTACTATATTCTTTTGAACGAGATGAAAAACAAATGAGAAGGTGGAAGGCAAAGAGTCATGGTTGTTCATTTTGAAGTCCCTATGGAATGCAAACAATTATGAGGTGATCTCCATAAATAATGTTACCAACATGCATAGAGAGGTTAGAGAATGGAGAAATGAGGCAGAGAGGGTAAGAAGAAGGAGGAGCATATAGAGAAACTGTGAAGATTCAGAGATGATATAAGGCAGATATGAAGGCTGGTGGACAACAGTGAAGAAGGAACAAAACAGAACTGATATGCAGGTAAATCAGCATGTGTTGTTTATGAAAGAGTGAGGAAGTTGGTGCTTCCATATCAAGTTATAGCTTGATAGATGTCAGTTGTAGCTGGTTGAGGTAGGAGCCTCCTGTAGGTTGTAGCCTGCAGAAAAATAGATGGGAGTTGGAGCTTCCTTGCAAGTTGTAGCTTGCAGAATTGAGGTAGTAGCCTCCTATAGGTTGGAGCCTACAGAAAATCAGTGGTGAGAGGGAGTTGGAGCTTGCCTTTGCATCACAACAATAATAAGATGTGGTTTTCTCCCTTATGGGTTTCCACTTATATCTTTTGTCTATGTGCATGATGTTTATGTGTTGATATGGTGTATCTAATCTGCTTAATACTTGCTGCTCACATATTAATATTGCTGTTACATTATGTAATAAGTTGATCATGAAATGAAGGTGTAAATAAGTTTAAAGGAAAGTTTTAAAAGTGCATGATTGTGTTAAACTGATTCACCCCCCCTCTTAGTTCAACTAAGGGTTCAACACCTCCCCCAATAAAATCATTTTTTATTAATAATTTTTTTTTTTTTTTTAATTGTATTTTTAATTTTGGATTTAGTTAACAAATATGTGACTTCAATGACACCATCTTGCGCAATTACTATGAGTGGCGTGCTCCATTCAATCTAAATTATATTGTGATGTGGCTTGATTTGAAAATTGATGCAAGTAGCTTTTACACATTTTCCCTTATATCTTTTATGTGCTAGAGAGTGACCAAGAATGTTGCAACAAAATCAATCAAGTGTACTAGCAAATTGTTGAATTAGGATTGCTTGACATCTTGAAACTAACCACACGGAGTCACCATAGTAGAGTGGTGATGCTTCAAACTAGAAATTACAATGCAAGCAAACCACTTCTAGTCATAGAAGTGTATCCTCAATCACGACGTATGTGAAACTACACTTCTCCTTAAATAATCTCAGCTCCTTCTGAACCGCCACCCTATGCCAATGATATATTGGTCTCTAATATTTGCATCTATGAATCAACGAACTCCGAGAATTATCATGCAAGAGATATGGAGGGACAAGAGAATTACCACCATTGTGCAAATAATTGATTACACTGCCATCACCAAGGATTTCAACACTAATATAATCCAATCAATCCCTTTGATATTTAACACATGATGTCACTTGTAAAAACTCCATCCATTACTTCTAATCACCAGTTGTTAAGGTGATTTAGATGGGGATTAAATCTCTTTAAATTGCATGGTTGTGTTATTAATTTCGACAACCTTCCCTTCCATATTTGCGCCAGCCTTTGAGTTGAGGACAAAATATTTTATGTGACAGGGTCCACCTTTAAGGCTTGTTCAAAGTTCCTTATTTAAAAAGTTATGTAAACCTTATAAGAATTTTTATTTTTCTAACGCCATGATTAGTGGTAGGAGAATTAAAGTTCAATCCTTGGTTCAATACTAGTTGTCCTTGCTCCAAAGTAGCTCCTTGGTTAGCCATGGAGTTTTCTATTGTGTTTAACTATCTCAATACATGGAAGAACTCAATTTGCTCAAATTGCATTGTTTGTAAAATATTTTTTTGAAGGGTTGAAGGGAAACCTGTGCTTTGTGACCTTTTAGCTTTCCATAACTAGTGGATGACAATCATTGAATCTCTGTAGAGTGTTATTTTGGTAATCTTCTACGTCAATGCAATTTCCAAGCCCTCCAAAGTGGTAAATATTCAGCTTGGTTATTGGATGCAATACCCAAACCCTAGACATATTTTGTCTTTGTTTGTTCATCAACAAAAAGAATACCCTCCCCCCCGCCCTTGTAAAATACATTTTGATTATTACAACCCGAAAATATAACTAGGGTTTTGAATAAATAACTTATATTTTATTTGAGGTTCTTTATGTAGTGAGGGCTTGAGGTGACAAATATAAAACGATAAAAACTCTTGCAATACTTCTTGCATTGACTATTATAACCACATGAAATGGTAAAGGCACTCTCAATCCACTGGTGCTTATCTAAGTGAATTCTATGCACTCTATGAATCAATATTGATAGTCAAATTTAAATATAAACAAGAGCTACATAGTAGCTAGTACATGTTGTTTAGCTTAAATATAGCTTAATTAAACTAAAAAACAATAAAAAACAAAGATTTCATCATAAAAATAAAAAAATTATTAAGATATTGTATTCTTGAATGTCATCTCCAAAAATTAAAATCTTTATTATATAAACTTATTTTCTATAATTAAAGTTATTAAAATATGTTTTTATATAATAATAATAAGTCTTAAATTAAAAATATGGAAAATATAATAATAATTTTTTTTAGAATCTATGCTTCTGTGATCTATATAAAATTGTAAAATCTCTTTCCGTAATAATCACATATAATTATTACCGAAAAAGATTTTACAATAATAATAAATTATGAAAAAAAATAAAAATATATATATATATATAAAGTACTCCCCGCCCAGTGCCTGAACACATGGAAACTACACCTGCCCTTCAATGCTAACGGAACTCCTAGTTTTGACCTCGACCTTGCTTGCCCGACTTTGCTTCTTGGCAAACGTGGCATCGTGCAATGATTACAGCTGGCACCTGTGTTGATATGTCAGCAATCACGAATTGAATATTCCATGAGCGTCACTATCCACGTGGCAAAAGTAAATTTCTTGAATTTTGCTTTTTCCTCTAAATAATTTTTGCCTTAAAAGAGAAGGAATAATTGAAGTTCAAGAAACTCTGATGTACTTTCCTGTATTTGTCCAAGGGGCAAGGAATGATTGATTTTCAATCAAATAATTTTTTATTGTGAGATCGAGGAACATAAGCAAAACTGAATTTTAGTACATAATTTATTTTAATGATGACAGAGGTTGTGGGAAAAAGAAAATTGGGAAATAAAGAAAAGTTTAGATTATTTATATATTTAATAGATTTGTTTGATATTTTAGATTATTGATATAATTCTAAAATTCTAAATATTTAGTTTAAAATATTTTACTTTTAAAATTTACAATTTTATTATAATAATTATAATTTTATATTTATTTTGAGTTTTTAAAATTACACATATATTTTAAAATATTAAATTTTAATATGTTTTATTTTGAAATTTATTTATAATATCAAAATTTCAAAGAATGGTTTTGATTGGTTTTGGATAGGGTGAATCTATTTGTTTTTATTTTTTATTTTTTATTGCATTTGTGTTGTTATTAATATCACATGCTTTTTTATGGTTAGAAAAATGTCGCACCATCATTAAACTTGTAAAAGGCAATCAATGAAATTGGATATTGGGTATTTCAATGTTATGCAATTTGCTTAGGTGATGTTTCCCTCTAGTTTGGACCTACTGTTTTGTCGCTCTCCCAAAATTACTTTGCCATGATTACTATGGACATGGCAATTTGACTTTGCAACAATAAGCAACCTAGTTCTTCAATTTGTACTATGTTCCCTCACTTCTCTGGGTGAGATTATTATTTTGTTTTGGTTTAGTATAATTCTATGCATTTGTTTCCTTTCAAAGGGTTCCTTTGGTTGCTCACTTCACCTCTTTTCTATAAATGACCACCCTTCATTGAATTTCCTCTTATATTTTACCAACATGGCCATTGAGGGCATTGGGACCAACCCTTGTCCTAAGCACAAAGGGAGGCAAAGGCCTCTACTGCAACCCATTAGAAACAGACTCCCCTCTGCCCCAACAATGCACGTGGAAAACAAATTTGGAGAAAGTTGAGGCTAGAGTAGCGTGGAACTGCATCCAAGATGACAAGATTTAGGAAGATGTGGGACATTTGGTCCTAAACATCAATCAAGAAAATAATGGGGAAGGTGCTTGTGGATAGAAGTGAGGGTCAACAAGAGATTTTCCTTTGCATTAATGCCCTCCAGTCGATAGTTAAGAAATTGGATCACTAAGTCTCTCTATTGTCCTAAGTATTGCAAATTCAGACTTCCCAACTTCAGAAGAGGTGAATGACAATCTTCAAAATATTTATGTCGACTCTCCTACTATCTAGCATATTCAAGTACAATTTTTTTGTTAATTTGTCCATGAACAATATACATGCTCCTTACTAAGAAAATATTGGACTATTACTTTTCTAGATATTGTAAGCTTTTTTCCTCTTAATTATGGTATTGGAGTTATTAACATGGAAAGTCATAGTCTAACAAGGCCACAATTTTGCACGGAAAACAATGGAAATTCCAACAAATTTTTGAGAAAATCCCGCAAATTTTTTTGCAAATCCATGTTACAATTGTCAAGCTTTAGGATTTTGGGTGCCTAGGGGTTTTTTAATGGTATTGAATCCATTCTCACCATCAAAAAAACAATTTAAACACTCCAAGGATGATTTTTTTTTTATTCGAGTTCTGGTGATAATTTCACCGTCGAGATGAAATTAAACCCTTCGTAGCCAACACCACATAGTAACATGGACAAAAAAATCTTATATCTTTATTATTGGTTTGATTTCCTTAATTGAAGACTAATAACCATTATCATTTTATTTTTTATTAATTAATATAAAATCCTTCATAAACTTTTTAAAAAGATATTTAAATGGTATATTTTTATAATTTATATGTTATAATGAAAAATTTTAATTATTTTTTTAAATTAATAGTTAAATCATTCTAGAAAGGAATATCTGTCTCACAAACAATAAAATCATTAAAACTTTGTATAAAGGAATATTGTCTCACAAAAAAATAAAAAACTTATAAACCAATGTGTTAATAGTAAGAATTTTCTGGACTAAATCACATAGAGATTTTTAAGTCAACACCTTTTGAACTACTTACTGTGTGGTTCATCATCACGACATAGATGAAACATAGTAAGTGGTTCGAAACACGTTGACTTAAAAATCTATATGTGATTTAGTTCGAAATTTTTTTACTATTAATCATAAATCGTAGAATTATGCATTCTGAAACCAATATGTTTTTAAAAAATCATAACTTTAAAATCAAATCATTATTTTTCTTAATATGCTACTTAATTGTTAAAAAATAAAATTTGCAAAAATTGATAAAATGTTACCGTAAAAATTTGTTAAATTTTTTTGATTAAGCGCAAGTTTTCAATGGAAATCTTTTTAAAAATCGTATAAAATAGGTTTTAATTTTATGGAATTCACATTTATTTAACTTATATTGTCATCAAAATATTCTTAAAACAATTCCATGATTTAGCTATAAACATTTACTAAAATAAAATAAAATTTTAAAATAATTTGATGATTGAGTTAGCTACCTTAAATATATGGGTTTTTCATGACTTAGTGTGTTTTTTAAACTTTCAAACATGGTCTATCAAGGGTTTCAATATTATATTTAATTATTTTTTAAATCACTTTTAATTTTTTTCAAAAAATAATAATAATAATTAAAATCGTAATTTTATTTAATCTGAAACAAAGAACAAAATGACATTCTGTAAATGTTGTTAAGCATTCGATTATATCATCCTTTTAGCTAGTGAGTAATAAAAGGAAAAACTATAAAATATTACATAATTTTGTCGGGGTTAAGTGTGATAAAAATCACTTAACTTCTCCTTTTTGCCATTCTTTTTTCTGAACCTTTTGTCAAACCCTATGTTGGGATCAGATGTTACAATTGCCAAATGATTTCCATCTAGTTCCAAAGAGACTTCTTTGTCTGAATTCGCGATCTCAGATACAAGGGTTCTCTTTATATCCCCCATTCTCTTTTCATTAAGTGTTTCATCTTTTTGTTGTTTTGATCTCTACTAATTTGGTATTCTTCTAGATATGGGTGGTGGTTCTTGTTTGATTAGCAACTCCTATGTCTATTTGGCTACCATGTTGTGCATGTGCATCCATATTTGGATAATTCTACATGGTTTTTTCTTCTTCTTCTTCAAAGAGGTGGGGGTCAAATACCTACCATCCCTTTGGTTTATGGGTCTGCCTCTTATTTTTTGGGATGTGTTGATGATGTTGGACCTTCCAAAATTTAGGGAATCTCCTTGATATGAAGTCCCAATTAGACCTCACACTGTTTTGTGTAGGAATCCCATCCAGAGTATGGTCCGGTTGTCGAAAAGGTGGGTTTTAATTTCATGCCTTGGCTGCAACATGCATAGAATGATGTATTCATGACTTTGGTGAAACAAGTGTGTGACTTTGTGAAGGGTCAAGTGAAATACATGAAAGGTTCTAACATGAAAAAGGGAAGGTGAGTGAGCCCCTTAGAATCATGTTTTAGTATGCAGCTTGAAACGAACACGTGAGCACGAAAGAGATCATAAGTTAACGTGCAAAGTACTTCACAAGTTAACTATGATGGAAACATATGACAACACACATTCAACAAGATTCATACTAATGCAAATGAAATAATTCATAAGTGTTAAAGTAAATGAAATAACATACATTGCAAACATAACAAGAATATTCCTACTATATTCACAACATATGCATGAAAATGTGTCGGTTCTGAGCTTTATTAAAGTCAAAGTCTCAAACATAAATATACAAATGACGAACCATTGGTCCCAATAGTGAAACATAAATCCAATGCCTTCTCCTCCAAAAAACGATATTCCATCTTTGCTACGAAGAAGCCAAGGCTCTCAACAAAACTCTCAAGCTTCTGATCCTAATCCAAAATCCCTTTACATGACTAATGAGGGTATATTTATAACAAAATGGGTGAATATTCATGTCCCTCTATGAATCTTTGACTTCCCTCGTGATTGTTGACTTCCTTCATCCATGACCTTTGTAATTCATTAAAAATGACTCTTCATATTCCACAGTGGACACTTGGAATTTCACTTACAATTAATTACAAAGAATATAACGATATTTCTCATACCCATATAAGACAAAGTAAGGTAGAGTCAACTAGAGAGCCTAATAAGACAAAACATGTTAAGCTTGATTTTGGGGAAACTCTGGCTCAATAACCTCCACTTATAGTTTCTTGGTTACATGAAGGTGTCAAGATTTGTATTGTGTGATGGGATCAGGCTGGAAGCAAACTCTAGCCTTAATTGCATCCGGGTAGACTGATTTAGAACCAATCTGAATCTCTTTCTTCAACATGAGCAACATAGTGTTGATTTGGAAAGGGCCAACAATGTACTTCTGCATATTACTCCTATTCACCTCCAGATCTTCCTTGGTGGCGATCTATCTGAGCAGGTCCAAGTATTGTTCTACCTCCTTCCAGACCTGATTCTTGTGTTTGGCCTCAGTGAGTGAGCCAACTGAAGGGAACTTCTGTGATTTTTCCATGAAATCCATGTTATTGTATAATCGTGCATATGACGCCTGAATGTTGGCAATGAACAAGGCGAGATGTTTGTTACTCTGGATGATCATCTGAACCCATGCTTTCTCCAACTTTTCTTGTTTCCTTATTTTCTTTCCCAAATCGGATGGCGCCCTTTTGTATTGCATTGACCACTTGTGCATGACATCGATGGTTGTGTGAATAGCCTTGAGGTTTTTAGCATTATGTTTACACTTATGTTGCATGTCGTGCAAGTGGAAAACTACTTTATGTACAGTTACAAGCTCCTCATAAAGGATCTGCATGGTCTCACCTAGTGTCGATACTTCTCCATGTATGGATGTGTGGTGGTAAAACACAACCCCCCATTTTTTACTTATGTACTTCAAATAATGGGGACCCTAGGCTACAAAATTTTTGGCTAAACACCTTTTAGGATTTTCATTAAGTTAATTATCTTGCAATTTTTGCCATTTTTTTCATTTTTGTTGAATTTTTACTTTGATTCTTTCATTGAAACCAATTTTTCACAAGCTTTCCAACGATAATTGTTTCGCTCCATTTGGTCAATCGGTTTGTAAATGGCACTCTTTTGAAGTTTGATCATTTTCTCGCTTGGACTAAAGAATGTATAAAATGTACCAATATTTCAATTTTCATAGTTAAAATAGTCTTCATTGTAAATATTAACTTTTAGTTCATTTTTACTATTTCTTTCATTTTTCACTAACAATCCTACAAAATGACTCATCTAAATTGTACAATAGACGAAAACACGTTCGGGATCTTGGTAATTTACTCTAACTTGTTTTTTAAAACAATTTGCCAAAGCAAGAATCTCAAAATTGAAAAGTGGTTGTAGTTCAATTTGTAGGATGATTAATCACACGTGGCCCCACTTCACAACACATCCTTCCTTCCAAAATCCTGTTCTAAAAAATTGCGATTTTAAAATTTGTAGGATGGTTAATTACACGTGGCCCCACTTCACAACACATCCTTCCTTCCAAAATCCCGTTTTAAAAAATTGCGATTTTAAAATTACAATTTCAAATATGTGATCCAAAATAATTTTGCGATGCGATATTGCGATTATGATATACCACAAATTGCATATCACAAATTTTTGATATTTGTTTTATACACTTATATTAAACATACCAACCTCCAATTGCGATTTTATGCAATTTTTTTATTTTTTATTTTTTATTTTATTTTTAAAATTAATTAACCTCCTTATACCTCCCAACTCATTTGCCTTATCACACTCTCACATCACCTTATCCCTCCACCTCACTATTCAACTCACCCTCCATACTCTCCACACATAATACACTCCCTCACCACTCCACTCCTTATAAGTCCTCTCCCTCACGTAACCTCCATTTTGTAATATATAATTTGAATTAGTGTTTTTATAATATATATTATATTATATAATATTATAATATATATTATATTTTAATTATAATATTTATATTATAATTATAATATAATTTAAATTATAATATTAATATAATATTTTAATTAATCACTAAATAAATTATTAATTAGTTTAATTTTAGTTACAATTAAATTATTAATTAAGGTTAACCATGTAATTAATTAAGTATTAATTAATAGATAATTATAACTTAATTTAGAATTATATTGTAACAAAATTAGATTAATAATACAATTGCATTTAATTAGTATTAATCAATTAAATATTATAATCTAATTTAGAATTATAATTTAATTTAAAATTGCTGATTTTTAGTCTAAGCAACAAAAATTCCAGAATTCTGTCCATTTTTACATACAAACTTTGGAAGCTCATAAATGGAGTTTTACTTGGCCAAATGAGGCCCGGGACGGCTCATTGGATAGATAAAATCATGAAGATGATTCCGAAAGTGGTTTCATTTATATATTTGATAATTTATTGGGTCTAAAATTCAACAGAATATCAAGCTTCGAATTTTTAAAACAAAATCAATTTTCTAAGTTTTATTTTCTGCATTTTAATTTGCCCACAACTTCTTCTAAGAGCAGGTCCATTCGTCAATGATATCCTTGACCAATTAGATCATCACAACCATCAATAGAAAGCTTATATTTCATTTTCAATTATTTATTTAATTAAGTTTTGATTATATTTGTTTTAATTCCAAATTTGGCATTTTGATTTTATTTTTACATTTTAATTTTGTTTTTTGTGGGAAAACAGTTGAAGAGATGAGAAGAAGAATATCTCAATCAATGAGAAGGCTCCAACAATTGAAGAATATGATTTTGAGCCAATGGAAATTGATTGAGGAGAACCACTCTTCTACAAACTTTATTGTTGAGAAATATTTCGTAAATATTATAAATAATAGGTTGTAGAATGTAATAGTGACTTCTCTCCTCTGCAATTATGGAATTCTAAAATCCCTTTTGTAATAGGAATTTAGAGTTATTGGTGGGAGGAGATGAATCTCAGATCTGAGGATTATTGAGGTTTTTTCTTTTGCATTCTAAGTTATGTATAATGAACAGAGTTTGCACTATTGTAGCTCTGGTTTTGAAAGTAGAAGTTCAGGCATTGTAAAAGACTATTAAAGACCGAAGCTGGAAAAATGGAATTAATAAATTAATATTTATAATACTATTATTTGAAATGTTGGTTTCATTTTATGATAACATGAATATGTCAATTTACTTCTATAATTGTGCACTTTTGTCAATATTGGCAATTTTCCTAAATTTTATGTTATTTTTTATCTCTACTCTTCTGGGCTGAAATCTGATTTCTGAGTAACTATTTACTCATAAATCTGTCTTATAAAACTGATTTATTGAATATTGATGTGTTGTGAACATTTTCCGCATATTATTATTTAATTATTCAAGTTACTAATTAAATTATCAATATCATTTTGTGAACTTCTCCCTAAGTGTTGATTGATTATTTCAGTTAATAGGTCTCTAGATAGGTTGTGTTTGGTATTCATAATGCCATTTAATTGAACTACTTCGTTAGTTTGATATTCATTATAAGCCAGATATATTTAAATCCAAATTATTTAAAATACCTTGCTCTCGGTTGGGATAGATCTATATTTGCCTAATTGAGATAGGATTAAGATAGTTCCTTTTGCTTGCATCTTAGAATAGTTTTGCATATAGATTAAATTCTACATCCCTAAAAAGTCTTCTTCCCAAAGAGACAAAACTTTAATTGTGGCTTGGCTAAGCCCAAATTAGCTTAAGCATCACTTTCTTGCTCGATCAACAAGAAAAATGACCTGATGTCTTTTTCCCATTGGTAGACAAAAGTCATATTTTAAACCAATGGAGATTGAGAGAAGGTAACTGGACCTAATTAAACAGTTAGAGCCACTATTCCAAACGAAAAAGGAACTATTTTAAGGTCCGGACCGGGTGGTCATCCCCTATGTTGTCGCAGCAAATTTCGAGGCCGCAACAGGATGCCTTAAGCTCTTAGATACATGCATGTGCGAAAGATGCTTTTTGGACCTCTGCTTAGAGTTGTTCTACTTGTCTTGGATCCTGTAGTTTCTTTTCCATTTTTATATTCTCTGCCATGATATACTCCATGATTGACTTGGTAGCACCTACGAAAGCTAAGTTGGCTACAACAATGGATTTTGGATTTCTAATGGTGTCTATCACAATCACCCTTTCTCTGATGAATGTAGGAGACGTGAGCTCGTCCGGAAAATGTTTCTTTCTTTCTTGTACAATTTTCTTTTGAAGTTCATCATAGGTTAGATTGTACATATCCATGACGAGACCGTCATCAAGAGGAACAATTTTCCTCTTTTTCACTCAGATCTTGCTTTGATATCGAAGGAGGGGTAGACTTAATGGTGATCAGCTGAGTGCTCGGCATAAGATCAACATCTTGGTTTTGTGGCTTCAGCTCCACCTCCATGTCCTAAATTACAATCAATTCTTAGATTTCTTGGGCAAGTTCCTTCTCCTACATTTGCTGCTCTCCTCATCTAGTTGTCAGCTCTGCTCTTGTTCTTTGGCTTGTTTCCATGCAACTTCTTCTTCTTCTTCCATCCTTTGCCTTTCTTCTTCTTCTCGTTTTTCTCTTTCTTATTCTTCTTCTCGGTCCTTCCTTCCTTCTTATAATATTTTCTTCTCATGTTATTCCTTCTGCTTCGTTTATTCCTCCTACTTCCTCTGTTTCCTCCTCTTTTCTATTGTTATGGATGCTTTCAGGATGATTGGATCTTCTTTCATCTTGCGGCTCTACTCTTCCATTGGCCTATGGACAACTTTCATCTTTCCCTTCTCGCGCATTGGGTTGCACCTTGTTGTTGGTTTTGCCTCTAGGGTGACATCATTATGAGGAGTGGCATGTGATGTTCCTGCGAAGCTGACTGGTTCACAGGACTTAGAGGCATTGTAAAAATTCTTCATCTCTTCCTCCTCGGGCAAGTAAAATGTCCTGCTTGGCCAATGTAAATGGATCCCCTCCCAATGTTCTTTACAAACGTTACTAGGATCATACGAAGTAAAGTCCAAATGACTAAATGCAAATTTCTCTATCTTCTTTCCTTCAATATAGACAACCTTTAGATTCTTGATCTCCTACAACCTGATTTGGAAAGGAAGAGCGGGTAAAGGTGATGTATTCTTCCTATGAAAAACTCCTCATAACCTCATGGAAATATGATCGGAAACTTATTTCATGACCAACTTGTCAGTGGCATATCTCGGTAGAAGATGTAGAGACTTTTGATCACCAAACATTTTAAGGTAAGTGCCATCCAGTGAGGCAAACCAATCCGTCAGTTTTGACACTGCTTCCATTGCCTCAAGGGACATGCAAGGTGGATCTTCCTCAAAGATTAACTTGTAGAATGGAATGAGGAATTTATTAGTCAAATTTTCCATTACTCCCTTGAAGTTGCACTTTAAAAGCAACTTGTAGTAAATGTGCATGGTAGTTTATCACAGTGACTAGGACCAATTCATGCCTGGAAATGAATTATGAGCTCATATTGCATCCAGTAAGTAGGAAAACATGTCAAATATGGATTGGTTGCCCTTGGTAGGGTTCTTAGCATTCATCCCATGAATTCTTAACTATTGAGCCAACAAATCCGACCAGTTGAATGATTTTCCTTCGTTCACAACTTGATTAAGCAAGAATTCCTAACCTTCTGGGAAGGTATCAATATTATTTTGACCATATATGTGGCAACATAATTCTATCAAGTAACAATAGGAATTCCTGAGAGATTTGGACTTGTAAGTATTGTTGGGTGTTTGGAGGAATTTTGAAGGCTCTTTCACCCAACCTCTAACGAACTCATTTGTGCTTAGGTAGTTGGTGACTGCATAAAAGTGGGAATCCATGCATGAATTTGGCATAGGTAAATGATATAGAATGTGAAAATCACGCGCCATGAAAGAAGCAAGACTTTTTCCACTTGCATTACTGAGAGTCATGGTCTTATTATCTATATGTGACAGTATCCAGTTGATGATGTCTGCACAAGGGAAAACTGGGTACCTACATGCAATCTTATGTAGTCCCGACCTTTGGAAATTGACATACACCTGTCAGTCTTCGAGATATTCTTTGAAGCTTTTTGCTGATGACACTTCGTTCACCTTCTGCCATGTAATGTCTGACTCTTTCTCTATGATTAGTTGAGTGTCTGAGTAAATTAGAAAGTTCACTAGAGTACTCTCAACTACCTCTCTGGTGTTACTTTCTGTAGTGTCCTTTGAAACAAATCTCTTGGGAGCCATAGTGACAGTAACTTATCAAGAGAGGTGCTCAAAAACTATAGTACATGCAAGAGAGAAATGCACTCATGGAAAATATAAATTAGTTGAAGCAAAATTACTCATAAAGTGAGATTTGGGTAACAACCACAAGCCTGAGAGGGAGAAATACGCAAGTTCTAAGTTGAGGGAAGAGACTGGGTTCATGAACTGCGCATTTCGTAGTCTCAACAGTCAAGAGGGAGGCTTGAGGCTTGAGGCTTGAGACTATGCAATGCGCAATCTCATCCTAGGTGGACTGAGGGAGAGATTTGCATTGCGCGGTCTTAATGCCAAGGGTCAGGCTTGATTCGTGGAACTATGCAATGCGTAGTTGGGAAATCTAGGGATTTTTCAATGCATAGTCTCAAAGACCAAGCATGAATCTTGAGCCTTGGACTTGCGCAATGCCAAGTTGAGCATGGAAACTAATAGCCAATTAAATGGCAGATATTCCTAGGAAGGGGATGAGAAAGCAACATATCTGAGTGAAAGTGCAAGTTAGAGTGTAGATATGACTAGTAAGGATAGATAAGTGAAAATCAAGTCCATAAGGTCAATATGCAAAAGGAAAAATAACATGCATAGCAAGTCGTCGAAATGACAACCACTAATGGGAAAAAACAAGAAGATAATATGATACTTGCAAAAAGTGAATGACAAATTGAAACAAAACTTCTACAAGCTAATATATGTTAAAAAGCCAAAAAATATGAAAAGAAACAAGAAAAAACACACTCAAAGAAATCAAGCAACAAAAAGTGACAGAAAAAGCGAAAAAAGACGACAAAAGAAAAAGTTGCTCGGAAAAGCAATGCAAAATCCACCGAAAGCTCCTTGATCTCCTTGGGAAGGTTATAGATCCAAGATCGAATGTGAAAATGGGATATAGGGGTATCTATTATATATATCTAGGTTAGCTAGGGTTTATGACACGCATGTTGAAAATCAAGGAAAAACTGACACTTTGCAGAATGGTAAAAAATAACAACTTGTGCCACTCTTTGGGAAACTAATAATTCAACCCCAATTTTATAGGATATGTTTTTTCACTCTTTTATTTTTTACTTTTTGCTTTTTTATTTTTCGATAAACCAGCTTCTCACACTACCAAGAAGGATTGCGTAATTCCCAACCACAAGGGATTGGGAAACTCTTTGGCTCAGTGAATTGTGCAATTTCTAAGGGGCAGAGAAGCTTTGAGAAATTTATGAGCTAAAGGCTGGGATGTACATCAGTATTGCGCAATTTCTATGCTGAGGGTTGGCCTTCCTCTCTGTATAGTGCAATTTAATTCCTCAAGGTTAGCATGCCTTCCAATATTGCATAATTTTTGAAGGGAAAACCAACAAAGCTGCAAGGTCAAGGCAGAATATCACTTGTGGTTGAAAGGTTCATACCGGGATCAAAATAATAAATAACAAGGTCTACATGAAATGATAAGTCTTAACATAGCATGAATACTTGATGACAGTGACTGATGAGCTCTTGTGGACAAAAGGGAGGCCCCAAAATCAAAGCATGGGCAAAATTTTGGAGGGTGGTTGTAGCAGCTACAACATGATATTTTTTGCATGATGGGCATGAGTTCTGCAAGTGCCTTATTTGAAAAAAAATTCGACACCTAAATGTCGTGCTCTCATAATCTAAGACTTTGGTATTTTGAATGTTTTCATGTTCATTTAGATACGATATGGAAGACCTTTTCTGAGTTCTATCTCTACACAAATTCTGGAAAAAGTAAAGATATTTTTTTCTATTCTATCAAAGTTTATCTTTATAAATTTTCCAAGAGTATTACCAATATCCTCTAGGATTTGATGGTGCCAAAAAGGAAGAGGGAGATTTGGTAATCTCACCCAAACCAAAATTTTTGTGACCACCTTGTTTTTGGGATCAAAATCTAAGAACCATGGGGTGATGAAGAGCCTGACTCTACCCTAAAACCAAGACCCATCATTTAGGACTATCTCCAATGTTATTTAGGTATCAAATTGGACTATGAAGAAACCGTTGGAACATAGGTAGATGTCAAAATTGAGTATCCAAGAGGAGAAAACCCATTGATTTAAATCTTCATATCTCGACCAGAATCCATTAAACCTGCATATTAACGCCTTGGATTGTAGATCGACAAAAAAAAAAAAATTACCTATGGATGTTTAACTTCCATGGTCGGTGCTTGTTCCGTTTGTTCGACTATATAAGTACCTAGCATATTTTGAAACTAATCAACAGCAGCAATAGCCTTCCCTTTCACTACATCCTTGAATGGGATTGGTCCATTAGGGTTTCTAAAACCTTAAGCACCATCCCAAAGCCTCAGATCTAATATAATGGTAGAATTCCTTGTAGTTCCATAATCTTTCATATGAAGGGCATGTTGTAGAAATTTACCCTCAAATAACAAATTTTTAGAATTTGCAGGTATACCCATGTTGTTATGAATGGTATGCTTTAAATTTTCCACTAGATTTGAGCCCAAGATCTAGAAAATAGATGTCTTCCCATTGATTTTTTTAAAGAAAATGTATAATTTTTTTGTATTTTTCTGTCTCTTGGCCAAATATAGAGTTCACATCAGATATGTAGGTCCCATATCCACCACTAAGGGTTTCTCCTTCAAAAAATTCATACCTCGATAAATATTGGAGACTTAAGATCCCAAACACATCCATCCCAAACAAATCACATCGCTGCTAGATAAATATTGTGAAGATGTTCGTTGCATCATCTTCCCTTCGTATTCTTCTTCATTGCATATCGCAGAGCTCTCATGAGCTCTCTAAATATGATATTTTTCCATATAATAGGCCCAACCTTTAGGGAATTCCACAAAATCCCATTCAATCCCTTTTGGTCCTTGGCTACATCGTGTAGGACAAATTGACTATTCACCACATCCAAAGTCCAAAACAATCCACAGTTGTCGCCATGGATTAAATTGGATTCAACAATCCCAGGCCTTGTCTTCCTATATGAGACCTTGCCTTCAATCATTGGCTCATAATCGATGAAAACGTCCAAAAACGACCTAGTGAAAACCAAAACCCTAACAATGCTCATGCTCTCCATCCTCCCCTAATAAAATCATTTTTTATTAATAAATTTAAATATTTTATTTTAATTGGATTTTTTTATTTTGGATTTAGTGAACAAAGATGTGACTTTAGTGATGCCATCTTGAGAAATTACTATGAGTGGTGTGCTCCATTCAATCTAATTATACTATGATGTGGCTTGATTTGAAAATTGATGCAAGTAGGTGGTGGATATTCAGATCTTATTTGGCTCATCAACTGTTCATTATGCTCATGCTCTGGTTTGTGTAAGTTGCAGTGGCCATCATGCCCCTCTCTATCATTTGTAAAACACTTCCTCTACCTCATCCTCATTTCCGTCTGACTCCATTTCATGTATAAGTTATTTATATTTTGGAACTTGATGTTCCTATGGTTTTCCTTCTTGAAAGCATTGTTTCCTTTCTTAGCATCTCTAGTTTCTATCCTTGACAGGAACCTCCCTTTACCTCATATTAAAATGAGAGAAGGAGGGGGATTCTCCCTCTCTTTTTCTACTACTCCCTTTCCTCCTTCCAAAATAGTGTTCTTATTCTCTCTAGCCATCTTCATCCTAGTGTGGGGTTCTTGTCGCCATGGTCATTAATGGGCATGGGTTCATAAGGGAAGTAGTAGTTGCGAGGGGCTAGAAAGTGTGCATGATCATCTTCGTGGTGAGGCTTCGACGCAGGAGTATAATAAAAAAATACTTGAATTGATTCCTAAAAAATTAAGAGAGATAGCCTGCAACATTGGTAATTGATTGGGCTTCAAAAAAGGTCATGGTAGACATTTTTGAATGGGTTTCTAATTGAGAACATACCCTAGGAAGAAAAAACTGATATTTCCTTGTCACTAACCTATAACGAAAGATAAAAATGTTGTTGGGGAATTCATCATGGACATAAATGAAGGAAAATAATTTTTTTCTTATGTTAAACAAGGTGGTCTTGAATTAGAAGGAGATAAGGGTTCGTCTCAAGCATATAGAAAAGAAAATGTCTCTCGATCGTGGTCCTAATGGTGGCAACAAGGAACATATTAGTCCAATTGAGGTGGACGTCTCAAGTTCTCCTTCTAAAATGTCAAATATTCATAGGATTTCTTCACACACTTATATATAGCGATGGATATATCTCTCTTTATATATGAATGATAAATATAAAATATTTCTAATATTTATTCACACACACACACACACACACACATATATAGCAATGAATTCAATATCAAATTGGTGTATAAGAATTTCTTATTTGTGGAATAAGGAACTCTCTCTATAAAGATTTCAAATATTAAATTGGTGTATGATACTTTCTTATTTGTGGGAGAAGAGACTCTCTATGTGTAAATATTTCACTCCTCTAGTGTATGGAGGTTGCATAATCTATCATGTTTGACTCCTAAATACATAGAAGTGTACATATTCTTAACCATTAAATCCATTAATGATATAATATGGATTATATCATCAAAAATCACTTAAATATAGTTTTAGTGGTCAATTTAATTTATATGGAATATATAAAATATTAATAATAATCTATTCTTAAGTTTCCAATAAAATCAAACATCAATTTGGTATATGAGAGAAATCTATTTGTAGGACAAGGGACTCACATTCACTCAACAATTTGATTGCTAAAGTCTACATATGTGTACATACTCTACCTCTGCTTTGTATTTGAATTTGTGACATCTTACAAAGAAACACATGTTCTTAAATATTATACATTATTATTACCAATATAGATCCATCTTAATCATGGATCTAGCCTGAGAGGCATCAAATATCTTGAGGTGAAAATATATTTTAGAGTGCAAAAGTTGAAAAACGTTTGCACCTCAAGAGATTTTATCCTTCTCACCACTTGATAAATTTATATTGGTTGTACACACACACACACACACAATGTGTAGTTTTCCATTGTTCAAATTTCATTTCTTAATACATAAATGGAAGCCATGCCTTGAAAATCTCCTTAACACTTGGATTGTGCAGATTGCACAATTAAACCTGGAATTCCAACTAAATTTTGCTAAATTTTAGACAAAATTGACTGAAAAATATACCTTAAAAAAGACAAAAATGTAGAATAGTGAAACTCCTTGAAATGTTTTAACCCTAATATTTTTTTTCCAATTGCTTTATATAACATATATATGGTTTTTCTTATATATGATATTAAAATATTTTATTTTGAAATGGGCATTAAATTAATTAATTTATCACCTATATTGAATTTTTTTTTATCATTAATATTTTCTAAAAGCCACATTAATTTTATATTTTAAAATAAATGAATTACATATCTCCCTCTTATTACTATTATTATGAAGCAATTGAATATTTTACTTTGAATTACTTTTCCCTTTGAGTATTAAAATGGTTTGTTTTTAATATACATATACATGGGATTGGATGATATTGATTGTCACAAGTGATTCCCTACTTGGAGGTTTAGGTTTAAGGTACGCTCATGGCCTAGGGTTTGGGGATAAAAGGTCATTTGATTGTCCTTACATTGCTCTCCAATAGTAGCATGTTATTTCCCAAAAGTGATTTGCTCATACCCATTACTGCTTAATGTTATGATTGATCGTGTGGTGTATTACTCAACAGACCTTTGGGATTAATATGTAAATTTTCATGGACATTCCACGAAAAATTTTGTTGCAATAAAGTTGATAAAATTAGTTTAAGACTCGAAATCTACACTAAAAGGGTTAATTTCTCCTTCGATTTATGGATTTGTTAATTATTGTGTTATGATTTTGCATGCAATAGATAAAATATGTAGAAAATAGAGGGAGAAATAAAAACTCACAAACCAAAAATTAACACAAGAAATAACTTGGGAAACCCTTCTGGGAGAAAGCCCAATTGGAAAGTGAACCCATTTTTCTCTCTTTCTCTATGAAAATGGATGCAAGTACAAAGAATTGAGACTTGTGGCCCATTGGTAGTTACAATTCGCAAAACCTATATGTTTTCTCTCTCCCTATCCACTCCTAGTTACTCTACTCTTTCCTGGAACAAAATGCACTAGAACAAAATGGAACCGCATTCTCTTAACCATTAAATCCACTAATGATATAATATGGATTATATCATCGAAGATCACTTAAGTATAGTTTTATTGATTGATTTAATTTATATGGAATGTAAATAAAACATATATATTGTTAAGGTCGCATCCAAACATCAAATTAGTATATGAGACCTCATTGTTTCTGGGGCAATGGACCCGCCTCCACGCAACAATTTTACTACTAAAGTCTATAGAGGTGTACATACTCCACCCCCGCTCTAGGTTTGAATTTGTGACCTCTGTTGACACCTAATATTTGGGATTAGGAAATTATTGTAAATAATGTAAATAAGAAAATAAAGAAGATGAAGAGACATTGGAATATGAATTTCAATAATCTCCCTCTCCTTGTATAAATTATTAATCTATCTTAATGAAATAAATTATTTGTGGAGTTACCCAAACTTGACTTGATATGGTATCAAAGCTACAAGTCCCTGTTGAATGGTGCCAATGTCAGTGATTGAACACTTAATATTTGTCATCAATTGAAAGCTTCATTGGTCAAATCCCATGGAAAACCCCATAATCCCCACATTTGTTGAAGAATTTGGGGATGACGATCAAGGATCTTGGGCTCAGAAAAAATTTCATTGGATTATTCTCGTCATACCGATTTTGACAGTACGTGGCATGTCACGAGAGCCCTCATAGTTTGAGATATATGCTTGTTTTAAATCTAAAGCCCAATATTGTGGTCAAAGATCCCAAACAAGTGGTTGATGTGGAAACATGGCATTAATCATAGAAAGGGCCTCCATTAATATTTTTTAAAAGGGTAAAATTTAATTCCTTGAATTTTTTTTTAATATATGGTCAAAATTTTGGAGGAAAGGTTTAAAGAAAATTTATTAATATTATGGTCCAAAAAGTGGAGGGGAAAATTGGCTCCAAAATAAAAATAAAAATTCAAATTCAAATTTCTTCCAATATACATAGGTTGTCTAGCGCTTCAATATTCCCTCTTGATTACTATAAAAAGAAGGCTTGATTGCTCTCCAATGCAAGATCTCTCAGGGTATTATCTTTGCTTTAGCATTGCGACATGGAGAAATCACTCTTACCTGAGGAAGGTCAAAGTTCTTAAGGGAATTTGGAATTTATTTGTGGCTCTTTTCTAAGGTTTTTTTCACGTTAGAAATTTTATGGATTAGTTATGATCTTGTTGAGGCATATTCGACATTTTTTATAGACTTTTCATGGGTCTCTTTTCTGAAGTTAATGACCTGTTATAGGGTTTCCTCGGACTCATCCCTAAGAAGATTCCCTGAATATTAGATCGAACTCATTCTAAGACTTTATTTATACCACACATAAATGGAATCTAGGCCATTTCTTGAAAAAATTCCATGATATATTACCTATATTCTTTCATTGACTGAAGCAGGGTTTTATGGGTTGTTTTGTTTCTTTGCTAAGTAGGGTTTCTCTACACAGGATTTCGACACCTTAAAAGAAACATCTTGAGACCTCAAATTCAGATGTCCTAAATCAAATCATGGTGGATTATTTTTTTTTTACAAGAAAGAGTATATAGATATATTAATTTGCGGCAAAAAAACGGGTGATTTACAATAGAATTTCAAAGCCAACAAAGGGAACTAGACAAATTTTCTAAACATTCTAATCCAACCCTTTTTAGCCAAATTACAAAATTGTCCCTTATTACAAGCCTATTGTTGTACAACCTACATAATTTATTCAAGAGAAGCTTAGATTTTCATTTTAACATATAAAAACATTGAAAAGAAAACAAAACAAGATCTTTGATGTAGTTAGTTACTCCTCCATTGTAGCCAGAATGTTGAGATCAATTTTTGGGCTTTCCTCGTCCATCTTCATGCTCTGGTCCTCCAAAATGAATTGAAGATCCTCTATCTATTGCCTGAGAGAATCTATTTCGTCTTCCAATTATCGATTTCTTTCGTTTTTGATAATCTTTTTCTCCTGCATCTCCAAAGTCTCTTGTTGTTGTTGCTAGATGCACCTCTGTATAATTTCGAAACCATTTTTAATATCTTCATGGTATTTATAGAAAATGGCATAGTCTGCATGCACCTTTTCCTAGTCCTTTACCCCTCTCCCTGAAATTCGGCCTGACCTCGGTCAACGACGGCCCCAAGACCCAAAAGCCGAGCTACCAACCATAAATTTTCTCTGCATTTCCAGCCAGACCTCGACTCCCAAAAAACGTAACAATTTCTCCAAGAAACAATAGCACCCATGACCCCCAATGAAATCCCAAAGCACATAAAATACCTACGGCGCTACCACACAGGCCTCCAAAACCCTCTTTGATCTCTCACTTTTCAATTTACCACTATCGACCGCAAATTTCACCTTCGCCGCCCTACCCCACAACTCCTTCGAGAAACTGCTTAGAGTAACTGCCTTATACTCCACCATAGCAAATTCCTGGAACACTAAACAAAAAACATAGAAAAAACCTTCCCTTGACCGCAGACCTACACAGAGTCAACCCCAGAGGTGAAATCCATCCAAACGCATGAACAGAGACCTTCCCCGACTTTTGTGCATAATCCATACTCTAACAACTATATATATAGAGTGAAATTCCACCAATATTGTGATGGACCTGCAACAATTTCATTCCAACATCCTCCCCACGAACTCCCATTACTTCTATGTACACTGACTCGACCTTTGGCTTGATGATCCAAGGATTTACCCACGTGAACTGACTAACCCAAAATAGATAAATTAAATGCCCCTCTTGAACTTGGAATATTTGCATGCATGAACCATGACTACGTCAGCATCCCAAGATCCATATAGAACTGAAAGACCATGACACTCCTGCTCGAATTCAATTTTATATCAAGTGGATCATGTGGGAAAAACTAGTTGTAACACGACATAACAAAATGGCGTATGCCTGGGGAGAAGATGACACGAGGAACAGGGGAAGGGCTTGGGAAAATGGACCAAATGGGACAGGGTCGGAGAGGGCCCATGGGGCAAGGAGGCAATGAGGGAATGGAGGATGAGGGCAAGGGAAGGGAGACTCGGAGAAGGAGAATAAGGATAAGGATAATTTTATTACATGGAACAAGAGAGGGGGGAGGGGAAGGGGAAAAACAAGGAAAGGGAAGGAGGGGTGTTAGCACTCCACCGGATCTCCGAGGCTGAGAAGAAACCAGCAAAGGTAACCACAGACCAAGCTCTCGCTAAGTAGCTAGCCCTACTAGGCAGGAGAGGGATATCTCCAAGCGATCAAAGCCAACAGATTGGATAAATTAGGTTTTAGGCTAGGTATAGTAGCACAAGGGTTTTGATTGGTTGATTTGGGTGCTGGATGAGTGAAGTAGGTCAAAGAGGAAATTAGGTCAGGGCAAAAGGACCAGCAATTGCAGACATATGATGGGGCAAGGTAGGTAGGTAATTTAACACTTTAAGGAGGTTTGATGAAGTGAATTAGACTAGTGAGGTGCTAAAAAGAGCATGAAATACATGAATTCTTTTTAAACTGAAGAAATAAAACACAAGTATGATGATTCCCCCAAAACATAGCATTTAAACATGAATTATTCTTATCTCACTTAAGAATCAACACATTATAGAAGTGAAATGATCATGGAAAGTACAAAAAATTCATACATATGTAAATATAAGGATAAAATACGTCAAAATACAGTACCGCAAGAATCCCACCAAAATAGCTGCAACTCTGTCAATAAATTCCTGCCAAAAGTCTGATACAATATTGTTCTCTGATCAATACAACAACGTCCAACCCTTGGAACGAGAAAGAGGGTGGAAGATATAGGCTAAAAACTTATTCTCCCCAGCTTAGGGGTCGAATACCTAACTTGAGGAATTGATCCACGAAATACTGAACTGAAAACCTAAAGACTAGGGAGGTTAACAAACTCATCCCTAACTTTGGTGAAACTGAATCCTCTTAGCCAAAAATCCACTTTTACCTAATGTATTTACCCTCAAGTAACTAAAAGTAACTTAATTAAATTAAATTAGTAAAATTCATAATTATTTTACCAAACTGAGAAAATATGAAAAATTTGAAGAAAATCACCAAACCGGTAGGAGCGCAATGCCAAACACAGGAGCGCAGCGCCAACTTCAAGGTTGAATTTGAGGGACTTCCTGAAGTCCAAATTGAGCTCAGGATAGCTCATTGTAAATATTCTCATGTCTAGTTTCTAAAAAATCCCTTGGTTTCTCAAAATGACAAGTTTAAGGCCTCAAAAAGTGCAATCTCCCAACACTGCTTCAAAGCGCAACGCCAACCTGAAAATAAGGGCAGAAAGGTAATTTTGAGGTGTTTTTGGCCATTTCTCCCTGCTAGATTGTCCAATTTTGTAGTTAAAATAGTCAAAATTGAATGTAGAAGGCCTTTTGAATCCAATGGTGGTGTAAATTTTGCATTTGGAGGCTCCCATAGGGCGTTGTGATTTTGACAAGTTTATTGTGTTGAAAACTAGTCAAAATTTGTCAAAATGCCCGAAATCTCAAAAAGTTGTCCAAAATATTTCAAAATTGGTGGATAGGGTACTAATGATGTGCCTAAAAGAATTAGGGATGCATCAGCAAGGATATATAGCTTATCTTCCTCATTTTTCTTAATTAGGGCTTGCTTGTGTTTTTCCTCCAATTGCTTGAGTTTGAAGTTACAGATCTTGTTTCTTGTGATGTACTTGTTGGACATGTTTCTGAGCATCTTGTTTTACTTTTTGTCCTTGTGGAGGAGCTTCTCAAGGTGGAGGTTTACCCTATCTAGCCATATCTATATATCATCTTCAACCTCCTTGGAAATCCTCTCCTAAAAAGTGAAGTTTTCATCCTCAAGTTTCTGTTGTTGTAAAGCTCTCTCAAGACCTCTTATTTTTGGTCTTGTTCTGTTGGTTTGAATGTCGTCATGGTTAGGATCATCAAGTGACATAATAGCCTTACCTATTTTTTCTTTGAGCATATCTAAATCCATGAGTACTTGCCGATCTTTTAGCTGCTTGTTCTCATGCTCAATGAATGATATGACAAACTGATTTCTAGCCATGTTATCCTACAATTATTTTATTTTGGCATCCTTCCCTTTGATGATAAAATTTGAGGTCTCATGATAATCTTGATCATCCAAATCCATCAACTCAAAATATTTTTCTTCCTCATGAAGTTCCTCTTCATGGAAAATTGTCTCTTTCTGATGCTCATCCTAGTGTACCTACTTTGTTGATGAAGAAGGCAAGGCCCCTTCCACAATCTGTGGAGAAAACACTTGCATAGGTACCCTCTGATAGGTCTCGGCCTCTTTGTCCTTTTTGGTCTTTTTCACTGTAGCCATACTAGATGATATTGTTTCTTTTTAAGGCACTGATACTGGTGATGGAATTGGTCTAACAGGCTAAGATGGTGGAGTAATGAAGACATAATTCAATGAAGGTTTGTCAAGAAATTTTCGACTGATTGAGATGATGTAGGAGAATTATCTTGATAAGATAATGATGAAAAAGGTTATTCATCTGATGCTCTAGCTCTCTGCTCTACACTTTGTAAGCCATCTTGTCAATACTTCTATATAAATAATGAGGGATGTTGAGAAATTTTACCCTTGTGAAGTGCATAAGCAACCTGATGTGATATGAGTATAGTCATGAGAATCTTCCCTCACAAATGAAGTACTTCATGATGATCTTCATCATGGGAGAAAATCTGTCAAGTAGGTGGCTAAAAGGAAAAACCTTCTTGTTCTCATTTTTGTATCTTGGCTTGAGGAATGATTCATAGTGTTGGGCATCTATGTTTATGGCCTTGAACCATATTTCCCCCAAATTGGGTATCCCTGTGGCTGCAACAATAATATCTGTGGATATGGTAAAGGTCACCCCTGAAATGGTCACTTGATTGTCTTGAAGATTGGAGATGAAAACTATGGTCAATGCAGGGTGATGTTGAACTCTTTGGACTAGCTCACAAAAATCAAAGCAACCCACATATTTGAATCAAGTGACTGTCATGGATGAGGCCATTAACTCTCTGGTATCATATGGTTAAAGCCTCAAAATCTTCCCTCCCTTGTGTGGTATTATTTCCTCTCTGTCTTCCTCTATGAAATCTCTTTCCTCCTCCATGCCATTGTTTTGTTTTGGAAACCCTAGGGAAGGGGATGGTAAAAGGGGGTAGGAAGTAGGTTTAAGGAGTGGGAATGGATGTAGGAAAAATTAAGGAAGTAGAGAATGGATTTAGGGAGCATAGGGAAAGGGTAGGGGGTGGAAAAACTTAGGGAAACATGGTAGGGAAATTTATTAGAGGGGTAGTGAGGCTGCTTAGGAAATTTGCAGCCTAGGCCTAGGGTTTTGGGAAATAGGGCTCTGTAATGAGGTATAAAGTTATGTAGGGATAGGGAAAGTGTTTTCTGATATGTGGGAGGAAAAAATTGTGTCTAGGAAAACAATTTTAACATATGGGAGTAAAATTAGAGTTTCTTAGTTTTTAAAACATGAATTTAAGCATGAAGAGGGTTTTCATCACAAATTGATTATCAAGCAAGTATAGGAGTTCATGAAGTGATATGATTACTTGCTAGGAGTTGTAGATGACTTCATTTTATGGTTTGAATGCTTTGAATAAGTTTTTGAGAGTTGTGGTAGCTTGTAGGAGAAAGTTGAGAGGAGCGCAACGTTCTACACAGGAGCGAAGCGCTGAACGTAGGAGCGCAATGCCAAATTTCTAGGAGCACAGTGCCCTTCACAAGAGTGAAACACCTCCAAAATTTTTCCTTCTTCGCTTGAAAATTTGATTTTTTGGCTGAGGGAAGTGAGAGCTCGATGGATGAGGGTGAAAATGAGCCTCTCATTAGTCTTTGATGGCCTTTATACCTTGATGAAAATTTCAAATTTGGTCTTGGGAACCACTTTTCTTTTTCACATTTCATCTAAAACATTGCAATTTTTACATTTCGTTTCATCTTTTGGACTTGATCAGTTGGTGGATTTTTTTAACTTTGAGACTTTTGGAACTTTGACACTCTTGGAAATTTGAACCCTGAGTTTGCAACTAGTTTGGAACCATGAGACTTATTACATATAGAAAACTTTAAATTACATATTGAAATTGAAATAAAATTTACAAATTAATCTTTACATAGTAAAAATGTGTTTATTTTTCACTCTTTAACTTGTTGGTCTTTTATTTATGCAGATGGTAGTTTGATGGGCCTTGAAAACCCTAAGACCTAATGGAAACCTTAACTGAATGAACTTCATGGTGAAATGACTGAAAATGTGATAAAGACTCATGAATGATGGAAACTCAACATAGTGATGAAATGAGCCAACAAGTAATGAATTTTTTGAAAATAGTGAAACTTGATCTAAATCTGCACCAAGTGACCAAATTTGTGCATGACCTAATGGAATAAAAAAATTTGATAATGAGACCCCTAACATGACATGAAAGATTTAATTTGATCACTGGTGGAAGGATGAAAATACTGACACTAACAGGGGGAAACAATGAAAGAGGAGGTGGGGGACACCAATTATAGAAAGGCCAACCCACGAAAACACGATGAAACTTTTTATTCCTTTTTCCTTTCCATTATTCACCATATATTTTTCTTTGTTTGTATTCATTTTATCATTTTTATGGGATCGAATGCCTTCCCACAAACCCACTCATGTTACTACTTTCCTCTATCATTAAGAAGACCTAATTTTCTTGCCTATCTACTTCCTTATTCTAACCTCTAAGGAAATGAAAAAACCATACCTGATCAAAAAAGGACTTCATTCTTTGAATTCTCTTGATAATTTGATTCAATTTATAGTTTTGTGTTGAAGTATTGTTAACCATATGTTTTATCAACACTAGAGAGTCCCCTAGGATGGACATATCCTTTATTCCTTTTTTCTGAGCCAAGGATATCCCAAAGAGTAATCCATAAGTATCAGCTTGGTTGTTTGTCTTTTTTCCCATTCCCCATCAAAATATATATTCTATGATTCCTTTGGGATTAATGAGAATCCCTCCCCCTCCTACCACCCTAGGGTTTCATTTTTATGCTCCATGGAATTGAAGGATAAAGTTCTTTCGATCTTGCATCCATTGAATAAGGCTTTCAGAGGAAAACCGAAGGATCCAAGAGGGACAAGAAGGAGGGAAATTTTCAATGGAATTTTTTTCCACAGAACTCACCCAAGGGAAGATCCAAGCTTATTCTATTTGTTCCATAGAGGGCTCAGATGATGAGCGATGAAATTCAATGCAAGAAGAAAAAGCTTTTAGAGTTGTGATTCTAGTTTGTATACAGTTCGATCTGAAGATTGCTTTATTCCTAGATAGCCATATTTTCCGGCATGCATATTTTGGAAGGGTTATCCAGAATTTCTTGAAGGTACTTTTGGCCTAAAGAGAGCCCAAGTAAAATGAAGGCCAGGAGTTGAAATAATGAAGTATATCTGAGGGCCAACTAGTTATGTGGATAATGGGGCCTAAGGAAGATGACCAAACTTCTTTTGTCTCTTGGCAGTGAAGGAAAATGTGAGTTATTGTTTCTTCTGATTTTTTCGTAGAGTGGGCCCAGAGAAGGCCCAATGTGACCTCTTTTTGGAGGTTCTCTACAGTAAGGATTTTTTTGTGTGACAATAGCCAACAGAAGTATTTAAATTTTGGGATAATATCTATGCACCAAATTTTACTCCATATTGATGATTTTGGAGGAATCTGGATTGAAATAAGAAGTGAGAGTATCCTTATTTCACTGTGTATTTAGCTTGTTTCCAGCCCCATCTATCCTCCATATAATTCTCAATAGGGGTGCAAACCCTTAATTTATGAAATAATTTTTCTCGTAACAAGAACAGTGCCTCTGGGATGTTGTCAAGGCGTCATCCCTACCATTGCACCTGAGTGTCCTAGACTAAAATTTGTCCTAAGTATACCACACCAAGATGAGTCAAATAAATTCAGAGGGGGATGAGGAATAAATCCACTCCAATAGGCTGACCACCCAAAATTGAGTCTGTAAAAAAAATTGTTCTCTCCTTTCCCTGGGATTTTGCATAATTTTCTCTCAATGATTGTTAAAGAAACTCTCACGAGCTTCCAAATTGGCAAGGCAATCATTGCCCCTGATTTCCCTAACAAATTCATATGCAGGATGACAAACTTAGCCCACAAAACCTGCGACCACCATAGATTCCTCTTCGTTTTCATGATCCATTTCAGCTTGGCCCTCATGGCCATGTTCACCAATTCTTAATCTCTAATACCAATCCCTCCATGAAGTTTAGGAGCTATTATAGTTTTACAGTTTACCAAATGATATTTTTTGGTTTCTACCTTTCCTCCTTCTAATAGAAACTTTCTTATATAGACTCCTAGTTGGTGCAGAACATACTTTGGAGCTTGAAGGGAAGAGAATTGGTACAAAGGAATAGTTGAAGAACAAAATCTACCAGGATAGCCCTCCCTTTTGGGTGTGTGATATTCTTTCCATGATTAGCTCCAGGCGATAACTGGGGAAAAATAGGGGGGCAAGCAGCCCCCCCTGGTGGGGGGTTTGCAGGGGGCGGTAGCCCCCTGGCACGGGTTCCAGGGTAGTGCCCCAGGAAAAAAAAATCATCCCTATATTAGATGGGTGGACCTGCCTATGGTTTTGTGCATGGCTTGGGCATGATGTTTTTCTACCCATGGTACTTTTGTAGATCTGGTCAAAGGAACTAAAATTATGTTCTAATCCAAGGTTAATGGATTGGGGTTTGTGAATCCTTCAGCATGAATATATATGTGTTTTAACATTGAAATGAATATAATGAAAAATCAAGTTGGTAGTCCCGACTTTGGAATCCAGGGGGAAATCTCTGTGTATATATGTTTTATGTTTTATGCTCTCACTATTGTTTATTTTCTATTTTAAGAGTTCGTTTGCAGATAATTTATGTACATGATTAAAACCTACACTCCCTACATAGTTGATCCAAATTCCTCTCCAATTCACTATTTTACATTGTATTTTGTCCAGTACCTTTTTCCATGCATTTGGAGCATCTATTCTTAGGAATATTTGTACCTCGACATAGTTGAATTCTTGCGAGTCCCTGATTAATTTAAAACATAAAATTTCTTCTATATTTCTTTCCTTCTAGGGCAATATGTTCCAGTTATATATATGAATTTTACTATCATTTATAGCTCCTCTAGAAGCACTAAGGAACCGATCGAGATTCACTTTGAAATACCTGGCAGTAAACACCGAGGCACTGCCAAACAAGATAGTGTCATCTACAAACTGCCCATGATTTATGATTTTAATGCCTTGTTTATATCTAATTCCCAGAAGGAGGTGAGAAGCCCGATCCTTCTCCAATTTTCAGCTGAGCACATTTGCTGATATGATATATATGAAAGGGGAAAGAGGGAATCCTTGGCATAGTCCCCTAGAGGCCTTAAAGAAACCCTCCACTTTGTCATTTACCAACAAATAAATTCAAGGAGAGCCAAAGAAGAGGGCTATCCATTTATAAAAGTTGCATCGAACCCCATTTTCTTTAAAACTTTCATCAAGAATCCATGTCATACTTGATCAAAAGCATTAGCCATGTCTAACTTTAATATCATTCCTTGGTCGCCTCTCCTCCAACTCGAATCAATGGCCTCTTGAATCAAGATAATATTATCAAATATTTGTCGAACCGAGACAAATAGCCCTTGTTATTCCGAGATTAAAAGAGGCATGAGTGGTTTGAGCCTCAAAGCCAACATTTTCGAGAATATCTTGTAGGACATATTGCACAAAGAAATAGGTCAAAACTGGTGAAAGGAGGAGGGATTTGTATCCTTAGGGATCAAGGCCAAGAAGGAAGAGTTAATACCTCCTGCAATAATAAAACGATTCAGGGAGTATCCCACCATTCGGCACAAATCCCGCTTAATTAATTCCCATAAATTTAAGAAGAAAAAAGATGAGAAACCATCCATACCAGGGGCTTTGTCTAGTGGGAAAGAGAATACCATTGTCTTGATCTCCTCCGGAGAAGAGAGTTAACCAATACTCTTTTTCATTTCTAGCGTAACTAGAGTTGGAACAACGTTTAGAAGTGAATCTCCAATCTCCTCATCGCACAGGGGGTCCTCAGATACAGGAGACCAAAATGATCCACAGTTGCTCACTTTATTTCCTCAAACTCCTTTATTGTTTTTCCATCATAATTAATTTGAACTATGTTTTTTTTTATTCCCTTAAATTTTCTTGCTTATGGGATAAATTTTTGTTTCTATCCCCAACCAACAACTACTTATTTCTAGACATTAGTCTCCATTATTCTTCTTCTCTCCGGAGATTCGCATGAAGTGACTTGAAAGCTTCTACTTCTTTTTGAAATTTTGTTTCATTTACCTTAGAGGATTCCATTTGACCTTGTATGGAGGTTATTTTTTATAACACCCTCCTTCCATATCTAACCAAGTAACAGGCCAACCAGGGTAAACATGCGGCAAGAGGCTACTATGATCAGATTCAACCTCCTAGGTGACCTTAAGCAAGTGAAATTGATAGAAACACATCAAACATACCTTCCACATCAGCGACAACACTCCCAGGAGCCATACCAACCACTCAGGTATCCTGCCCCTGGGTCCCACTAATTTTTTAACCCACTTAAACTCTAGAGGCATACAAAAGCCTGCATGCCTGCATCAGGGAGGCTCTAAGCCTACATGTCTGCGTCTAGGGGGCTTTGGACACATGCAGAATCCTACATGCCTACATCTGGGAGGATCTGGACGCATGCACAAGCCTGCATGCCTGCGTCGAGGGACTATTTGCAGCAGACCTGTGCCAGATTCCGTAGGATTTAAGGAACTTTTCAAGCCCAGATTTCTGGACACTTTCGAGAACTTGTTGTAACTTATGGAATCAATTAAACACATGAGGACAAGACTAATAAACCAAAACTAAATCCAGGACTAGGCATGACCATCCCCAACCGGGACTGACATTTTGTCAAACATTTGGCATACATGCAATCTACAGGTTTAAATAACATATCTGAGCATAGGGGTCTCATAATTATCTGAGAATCGTAAAGAAGCATTGTTGCTACATCACAGTAACTGTATTATAGTCTATTTAGGCATAGATACATTTTTCATTCAATTACGAATCAAAACATGATGAAGGCCATACTTCATCACTTCATAAAAATCGGCCTTAACCAGCATATAAGAAACAAAAATGACAAGCACATAAAAACCATATAATCCACATAATGAAAAGCATATTTACCCATTAATAGAAGAGGAAAATAACTCTTATTTCCATAAGAAAAATGCAACCAAGTCTGGGACTTCCATGTTCCACCCAACCATAGACATGGCTGATCCAAATCTCTCTTTATCCAGTCACCCTCGTGCCATATTCCAAGCATGAATGGGGTATCTCATAAACCAAATCCATCAAAATCAAACCAGGACTTCCAGAGGCCAAACCACCTCAACCCTCAACCAGTGATTCCACCTCACATTTGGACATTACAACCATTTCCATATTGGTCTCTACCCAAGTTGTCCAGAGCTCTAGAGCGTTTGTTCCAACCAAGGCTATAGGACTAGTAACTCAACCCCAATTGTTTCTAGGATCCTTAGTGTTTTTCCAACCAAGGCTCGAAGACTAGTAACTCAACCCACCTAGGGCTCCAGAGTGTTTTTCTAACCAAGGCTCTATGACTAATAACTCAACCCAACAAATTTTCGTTGGGCTCCAAAGTTTTTTTCCTAACAAGGCTCCAGGAACTAGTAATTCAACCCATAGCTAAAGGGACATGAGAACCAGCCAGCCAAAAAACAATGAAACTCAACCCAAAACACCATGTCTATCTAGTAAATGGAAAGGCTAGGAAAATATATTGTCAATCTAGGCAATCCTCCCTGTCGATGACAAACCATGACCAAGAAACCACATGCATACACCATGCATGTCAAAAATAGCAAGGAAACCATACATGCAACTCAATACCTACAAATAAATCCAGTTGTAGCCATTGATCCTGATATCCTCTTGTGCTTTCATGCCTTTCCTTTGCCTTCATGCTCCAAATCCAAACTATGCCAGACTCCTCCAAGATTTCTCCAAGAAATCTCTAAGTATCCAAGAGTATGAGAGAGAGAGAGAATAGAATTAGAGACATAAGTGTGAGAAAAAATCTTGCCAACTGATCCTCATAAGACTTTTTATCAATGATGCCTTTATTTTCTTCATTTTTCATTGTTTTCCTTCATTTTCCTCCTCACATGCAACCTGTGACCTTTCGCCTCCCTTTTCTCCTAATTTCCATTATTTTCATAAATAAATGCCAATGAACACCACTTTTCCTTTCCAGAGCCTTATCCATTTCCTTTTCCAATTTCCTTTAGCCCCAATAACCAAAATGAACACCCGCTAGGATTTTTTTCCCACCATTCAGCTTGGAATATGTGTCCCATGACCTTGGTCTTATATTTTTTACATGGATTTTTAAACATGGTTGTTATAGAACCCTCTCCCTTGGGAGAACATTGTCCCTAGTGTTCAATGACACCTACAACCAATAAGACTACTGAAATAAAAACATACTGCCCATGGAGCTTTATAATATATCTCCTTGCAGTGTTTACAATGAACATTGTTGAAAACATGACAAACATATAGTTTACTGAAGATTAATTTATAACACAGCTTATTACGGTGTTTATAATAATAACCACATATACTTAAGAATATTTTCTTCAACCAGCAAATAACCATAATGTTTGTGGATTTTTATAAATCAGCTCGGTACAATATTTACAATAATATACACATACAGGCATATACACATTTTCTCAACTAATAAATAAAAGGACATGATGCTCGTGTCAATCAACAAGGGAATCCAGAGGATCACACCTCCACGCTCAAGGTAATACTAGGATTCACCTCCTTTCCAGGAATTCTAGAATCTGCTTTCACATTCAAAGTTGCATCTAATTTCCAACACTACAATCTTGCTCCACTTTTCCTCTCATTGAACAGTTATCAGCTCATTGTTCCAGGGAACACTCCCAATATGCATCAAATTCCATCTGGAAATGCTAATGACCAAAAAAAATTCATCCTCGGCCTTCCCTCTTCTACGTAGTCCCTTGGGAAATCCAGTCATCCCTTTCCGTGCAGTCGCACACCTTCCAAATTCCAGTGGCACCCCCATCCTGGGTATTCCATCCCTCGATAAGGCCTCCTCGCATCGGAACGTCAAACAACTAAGTAATATACCTACCTCAAAACCATCATACTAGTCATAGCATTCTCATGGAAATCGATGGACATTATTGGGTACCAGTGTCCCATAATGGCCCTACTCTTGAAGTGCTTTACCAACATATTGTTGCATGTTCTAATTCCATGTGTTGTTGTTGCTAATGCTTGCAATCAGTTTCAACCACCTAACTTGGAATTTCCGTGCTTCCTGTACCAAACACATATCTGGCATTATATTCAAAATAAATTGAAATAATTCACATCATACCTCATTGGTATCTCGTTAATAAGGTACACTTTCACTTCTTTCTACTTCCTTTCACACAAGCCAAACTAGTTGTTTGATAAAATAATCATGTATGAGCATATCACATTTGGTTAGCTCAAAACAAAACCATCATAGGTCAAATTCACGAATCACATGCAATCATCATAAACCATAATCATAAATCAAATGTAACCATCATAAGTCAGAATCTTAGATCACATGCATAATAGAACTAAAATAAAATATCTATACTTATCCTTCATCGGTCCTTCCTCTACCTTTTTTCTTTCTATACACACACGAGATCGATTGCCACATTCGGCAAGCACCCAATGCATTTGCTTCTCTTCAATCAGGTACACATACACATAGTGTTCATCACAACGCATACATCGACACACGGTGTACAACACCACACAATACATACACCCACACTGGAATACAACACATACAACTTGAACCGGTGTACAATACAACGCAATAAATACACCTACACTGGCATACAACACATACACCTACACCCGGTGTACAATACAACATAACACATACACCTATATCTAGTGTAAAACACAACACAATACATATGCATATACTGAGTACAACACAATGAATACAAATGTCATAGTACCACTTGTACACAACACTACCTGCACAACGTGTGCACAAAATCACGTGTACACGGCACCACCTGCACGTGTACACAACGCCAAATGTACACTGCACCACATGTACAATGTGTACACAATACCATATTTACACAACACCACTTGCACGACATGTACACGAAACCACATGTACACAGTGCCACATGAACAACATGTACACGACACCACATGTACAACATGTACACAACACCACATACACACAGCATCACATGTACAATCAACAGACACACAACACCATATGTACAACACACACACAACAACATATGTATATAGTACTTCATATACAACATGTACATAGCACCATACGTACATAGTACTGCATATCCAACATGCGCACAACTCCATATGCACACAACACCGCATATCCAACATTTACATAACACCATCTATACCTAGCACTGCATATGCAATACACACACAACACCATATATACAACATGCATACAACATCATATGTAAACAATACTACATATGTTACATGTACACATCACCATAGGTACAATCACTGAATATACAACATGCACAGCATATACACCACAATAATATTTCTCATCCATAGACAACACATTGACCCCATAAACAACCTTTCTTCTAGTGTCTTTCCACTTTCCATGCTTATCTTAGCATGTCGCAGATCACACTACTTTCACTTCGTTGATGTAACCCTCAGCATTACATGTCCATAACATAAACATAGGCATAGTACAAGCATATAATATCAATTCATGTCCACATTATACTGACCTCATATATATGTCAGAGTTACTCTTCCCACTTGATTCCTCATAAAACCAAGAACATCTTCATGCCATTCACCCACATAAGCAATCATTCCTCCACAAAAATGATCCTTGAAAACCCTGTCATACAATGACATAGATACATAGATACATACATGTATAGCATAAAACAATAATGATCCGTGATGACCCTGTTAGACACGACATACATACATACATAGATGTATACATATATAAACATTAGCATAATCATGATCACAACATAATTACTAGATATCATAAGGTCTAGGTTAAGAGAACTCCCTTTATCCATGCATAGTAAGCACAACATTGAGAACAATAGTTTCCAACATAGCCAAGGAATATAACACCTCAGATCCATTCAATTTAACTTTCGTGTTACCTTTTTCACGTTTGTTCTGCCACCATCCATTTACCTCAATGGACCCAACCAATCCAACTAGTTGTCATATTCTTACCTTCAGCTACCCTTATACATGCACATAGCTTCATCCAAGTCTTTCATTACCTATTGGGTACCACAAAGCTCTCCCCAAGCTCCATCAAATTTCCTCTTTCCCAAGCCAATTCCCAAGACTCAAAACATAAAAGGAAAGACAAGAAACAAACAAAAGGACAACCATGAAAATCAATAATAATGCGACATTGAAAACAAAGTGGCATGATCATGTACTAGACACAGTCAAGCACAAACAAATAAATAAGATTGAAAGAAAAATACTATCAACAAACACCGTGACTGAATCCCCACGGTTCTCAATACTTCCAAAGGAAAGCTCAGCCCAAGACTTCTTCATGATTTCATGGAAATATATTTCCATGAAATATCCTCCATCGTACTTCCATAAACACATAATTGTCAACGCATAAATAAATATAATGATATACCATTTATCTTACCTTCTCGTGTCAAGCGCACTGCATTGTAACTGAACACATACACCTCTCAAGGAACTCCAATTCCTTGATGAATCCATCCATAGATGGAAAACAATTTTTATACATGTCAAATACATGTTCTCGAATATAGCATATATCCACATAATGTCATACAAAGTCAAGGTTAAGAATACTTCATGTATGCAAAGTATTCATTCATTTGGAATTATGGTTTCCAGGCATAGCCAAAGGAATTCTTGCTCAATTCCTTTCTTTTACCAATTAACTTGCTACAATTGAGTATTACCATATTCTATCACATCACCCTGCTGTCAGTTATATATACAATTATACTATTACCTTGTCATGTTAATGTCAAGCATGTTTCCCTGCAACTATTCACACGTGTTCCAAATATCCATACATCATATCTATTAACTAAAATCAGCCTCTACAAGGACTAACAGACATTTCATAATCAACTAGTAGTCAAAATGAAAAAACTACAACTATCAGCTACTTATACTCAAGTACACACCCACTATCTCAACACATATTGCGTTCGTACAAGCATATTAAGACCAAATCATTTATTCATTCAATATTATAGACACATACTCATATCATGCGGTTAATAAAAAATTCAACAACAAATAGATGACATAATAGACACCAAAACTTAAACATCAAATAGATGACATAATAAAACATTCAAGTACAAAGTATACGACATAAGCAAACTCATACCTTAATGTATCTTAGGGGAGGCTATCTTTTTTGCACGGTCAATCTAGTTAGCATGATATAACTTCACAACACATACGCTCAAACACAAATAAGATCATGATATCCATAACAGTAACTAACCAACATTTTCACATCATAAGCTCATAAACATTTGTCGTTCATGCACAAAAATCACAGATGTATAGTCAACCTAGATTAGTATGACATAATAGCATAAATAAGTCGACTCATACTTGAATGACATAACCCTAAACATATGCCTAGGCCAATCCAATTTAGCATGATACATATAACATCAAGATATCAATGTTATAACCCTAGTCATCAAGTTAACTAACATATAACAATAATAAGTTAACATATAACATGTTCATCAACAACATATAACATAATCATCAAGCTTACCACAAGTTAACATATAACATATTCATCAACAACATATAACATAGTCATCAAGTTAATACCATGCTTGACTAATCAACACATGTACATATCACACTAGTTAAATAACATTTATCATGTATGTAACCATAAAATCAATAGAATGAAGGCATACTCATAACCATAATGCATATGGCTACATTGATAAACTAGCATTTATCACATATGTAACCATCATAATAATAGAATGACAAACATATAAGTAACCCTAATACTTACAACAACCATGAATCACACACCTACACGCCAAGCATACAAACTTGTATGAAGATTTTCTCTTACCCCAATGTGCATTGTTGCAACGTCACTTTAATGATATGCATCTCCTACTCTAGCTTAGCCAACACGTTATTATCATAACATACCAATATCATCATGATGACCTAATTGCATACAATTACCTAATGCATAACAACCTTCACCATGAAAATGCATGCATAACAACATATAGACATTGACATGCATAACAAATGCATGTACAACCATACACTCATGACGACACATCCCAAAAAAACACCATCAACCTTCACATGGTGACATCACTACAACCAAGATCAAAACCATGCAAATGCAACAAGCACATGTACTACAAGCATAAGGGAAACATATGCAACTGACTTAAATTCATGACCAACACACCACCCATCTAGTCCAAGGGTTGAACCATGCTCTGATACCACTTTTTAGCACCCTCCTCCCACATCTACCCAAGTAATAGTCCAACCAGGGTAAACATGCGACAAGAGGCTACTATGATTAGACTCAACCTCCTAGGTGACCTTAATAAAGTGGAATCAATGGAAACACATCAAAAATACCTTCCACATCAACAACAACACTCCCAGGATCCATCCAAAATACTCAGGTATACTTCCCCTGGGCCCCGCTTAGTTTTAACCCACTTAAGCTATGGACGCATGCACAAGCTTGCATTCTTGAGTCTTGGAAGATCTCGATGCATGCTCAAGCTTGCATTCCTACATCCAGGGACTATTTCTAGCAGACCTATGTCAAAGTCCGCGAGATTTAGGGCAATTTTAAAGCCCAGAACTTGTGGTAACAACCAGATTCCATTAAAAACATGAGGAAAAGACTAATAAACCAAAATAACTTCAGTAATAGGCCTGAACATCCCCAACCAGGACTGAAATTTTGCCAAACACTTAGGTTTCTCATACTTATCTGAGAATCTTTAAGAAGCATTATTGCTACAACACATTAATTTCATTATATTCAATTTAGGCATAGATACATTGTTCATCCAATTATGAATCAAAACATGATGAGATCCATACTTAATCACCATCATAAAACTTAGTCTTAACCAACATATAGGCAACAAAAATTACAAGCACATAACAACCATATAAGCCACATAATAACAAGTATATTTACCCATTAACATAGAAGGAAAATAAATCTTATTTCCATAAGAAAAATTCAACCAAGTATGGGGCTTCCACGTTCCACGTGAACATAGATATTGTTAGGTCCTTATATTACTAGTATAGTCCCTTATTGTTGTTAGTGTAACCCCCTTATTGTTATTGTTGTACCCCTGTAACCCCCATATGTTATTGTTGTACCCCTGTAACCCCCATATTGTTATTATTGTGCCCTTAAATTATTATTGTTAGGTCAGATAGGATTACATTGTGGCTCCATGGACTCCTATATATAAAAAGGAGGTTTTATCATTTGTATCATCCAAGAATTTTTCATTCATGTATTGTATTGGAGGTTTCCCCCTTGAAGTGGCTTATTTCTAAGGCGTTTCTATCTCTTTTCTTCTATTTTTGGAGCTGGTTTCACAACATTTGGTATTAGAGCTTTGGATTCTAAGGTTTCGCTGTACCAAACAGGTCATCGTGGAATTTTCGCTATAACTTTTTTTCTATGAAGGTTCAGAAGCTGAACGTTTTAGAGCACAAAACCGAAATCCTAACGAAACTCGTCGCAAAATTTCAGAGCTTGGTTCGCAATATTTGCGGAGATATGATCTGTGGAAGTTAGGTATTTTTCAGGCTCCTGAATTTCATCGCAAAGAGGTGATCGTGGGGGAAAATATTCATAACTCTCTCTCTGAGCATTGGATTGGAATTATGTAAAAAATTTCTGGAAGTACACATAATGTAATTTCATGTCTATCAATTTCAAGACCAAAGGAGCAAACAATGAAATGTGGCAAGTTGTACAAGTTCGCTCTATTGAATCAATCCATAATTAGGTCATTGTGGGAGATTGGACATAACTTTGTCGTGAAGAATCTAAATCAGGTCAGACCTGTGGAATTCTAAAGAGGATTCAGAGGGCTACCTCAGGGCCAAATTTCAAATATTGAATATAAAAAATCACATAGATAATTTAGTTTCAATATCGAGTTCCTCAAAAGCAAGAAAAAATGTGTATATTTTTTTCGAATTACATTAGTCTCATTTGAAAAAAAAATAGTTTGAATTTATTCCAAGGGCATATTGAAGAATAGATATCAGTATTGGGTTCTAAAGTGCCCCCTAAAAAGAATTTAACACCCATTAAGCCTTCAAGAGGCTCTACTATGACTCATGAAGACGAAGAAACACAACATGAGATATCAAAATTACAAAAAGCAAGTGCACCAAATTTCGCTATCGCAAAGAGCAACAAAAAATGAAATGGAAGTTTTCAAGAAAGGCATGGAAACTAAGATGGATGGTTTGAAGAAAGTTGTGGAAGCTAAGATGAATGGTTTGGAAGCTAATATGGATGGCATGGAAGCTAAGATGGATGACATGGAAGATAAGATCGATGAAAAAATGAAAGACAACATGGAAAACATGAAGAATGATCTAAAAGTAGACATCGAAGGTTTGCAAAGTTGATACAAGAAATGTTTCCTAATGGTAAAGAAAGTAGAGGAAACTCGTGATGAGAAAAAAATAAATGTTAATCGTGATTTCATAAACTCTAATGTTGGATGGAAGAACCACCATATTCCAAAGATGGATATGAGGAAGTTTGATGGCAAGGACCCCGTAACATGGATACTACAGATGGAGCAATATTTTGATCTCAATAATGTGCAAAACACACAAAAGGTATGCATTGCAACTTTACATTTAGAAAAAAATACATTTGTATGGTATCGATAGCTTTGGTCCCGTAAAAAAATTGTCACTTAGTCAATTTTTAGGGAGGAAATGATAGCACATTATGAGGATACAAAGAGCAACACCTTATTTAGCCAATCGATAAATCTCAAACAAAAGGGTTTAGTGGTGGAGCACATTTAGGACTTCCAAAAATTGAATATAGGGGTAATTGATATTCCAGAGGAACACAAGATTGATGTATTCATAGGGACTTTAAAGGATAACATCCAACATGAAGTTCATGTTTGGGATTCATTGGAGAAGGCATTCAGGTTGGCAAGAAAAAATGAATGTAAAATTATGGCGACAAGGAAGCCTACCACTCACATTAATAAAGATGGAAGTGTTGCTACTCCTAGACTTCCACAACCTACAAAGTTGACACCACAACAATTGGAAGAAAAAATAGCAAAAGGGCTTTGCTACAATTGTGATAGTAAATACACTAAAGGTCATAAGTGCACTGAGAAGAAATTATTTTACATAGATTGTGAAGAGGAGGAAGAAAATGAAGAAGAAACTTCAAAAGTAGAGGATATACACCAAGAAGAAGCCCTAGAAGAAAAGTAGGTCCCGACATATCATGTAATGCATTTGGTAGGAGCCACCACTCCTCAAGAACTCTGAATGAAAGGATATATCAAGAAGAAAAAAGATATGTTGATTGATTGAGTGATACCCATAATTTTATTCTAGGTATGGTAGTAAGGAATTGAATTGTTTTCCTATACCCAACACCAAAATGTCAAGTGATGGTTGCACATGGAGGAGCGCATAAAATTGCTTTTAACCTCTTGAAAATCTCTGTAATATCAAAGTAGCCATGAAATATGTATTGAGAATATTCCAACGCCTTTCCATCCCAATGGGAAGTGCGTGTTGGCACTAGAAATTGCAAATGATTTAATCTTTGGGGACGATAACTTTTAATTTTCAAGAACTTTTCTTGAAATTTTTTTCAGAAGGAAAGGAAGTTGAATTACGGGGTATTGTGGGGAAGCCAGGAAGGATAATAAGCTCTAATGTCATGACAAAGCTTCTAAAGAAATAACAACGAGGTGTAATTGCACAATTATGCTCACTAGAAGTTCCAACATCAAAATCATCTATTTCTGCAGATCTCCAACAAGTCTTGGACAATCATTCGAAGGTGTTTGAAACTCCCAAAGGACTCCCACCTATTCGTGATCATGATCATGCTATTCATTTGATTCCAGGAAGTGTTCCTCCAAACATCAGGCCTTATAGATATCCTTATGTCCAAAAAAGCGAAATTGAACGTATGATTGCAGAAATGTTAGAGGCGGGTATAATTCAACCTAGTCAAAGTTCTTTCTCTGCTCCTGTAGTATTGGTACACAAGAAGGATGGATCATGGCGAATGTGTCCGGATTATAGGGAGCTCAATAAGCTCACCATTAAAGATAAATTTCCAATTCCTGTGATTGATGAATTATTGGATGAATTACATGGAGCAATTTATTTTACCAAGTTGGATCTTCGTTCAGAATATCATCAAATTAGAATGAAGACTGAAGATATTCCAAAACAGCACTTCGAACTCATGAGGGTCATTATGAATTTTTGGTCATGCCTTTTGGCCTTACTTGTTAGGGTCCTATAGATATAGGATTCATAATTTGGAAATAACTTATGATAGTCTTGTAAATATGTACATACTTTGCTTTCTGCAAGTTGTTTTCCCATATTTTGTAAAAAATAAAAAAAATAGAAAATTAAAAAGAGGGTAAAGTCCTAAAAGAAAGATCAAAGGACTTAGAAAAAATAATATACCCCAAAGAAAAAAGAAATAGAACATGAAAGTGTGCAAGTACAAATGCCACTACTTTTTAATTTGTTACTGATGATTATGGCAAAGTGTCAATAAATGCCATAATCGATAATGAGTTGAACTGCTTAATCTTGACTTGTCATGTTTAAAATTTATTGTTGTAGAATAGTGAATAAAGATTAGTCAGACAGTTTAATCTTGACTAGTTACTAGATAGGTGGAGAATAAAGAGGAGTTCATCAGTTTAATCTGAGCCCTCAGATGATATAAGGTAGATTTATATATTTTTTATTGCTTTCAAAAGAATAAAATGTTCAAGGTTGCTAGCTCAAATGCACCTGCAAAATGGAAGAAAAAATGTTAGATTAAAAGTTGGGTAGGTAGAAAGAAGTGGGAGAATCATGTAAATACTTTTCACCAGGCAAAAATCACTAATTTCCCCTCCCCTATAGTTATTATGCATTCTAGAATTTCAGTCAAAGAGGCTCAGAGCATTTCTCTGACTTCTGTTGGGACCGGACCTAAGGCTCAATGACTGTTAAGTTAAAAAGTGTTGAATTCCTATGCTAATCCCTAATTATCATCATTTAACCCTACATTCATCCATTTCACTGCAAGTTCATAAGTAAATACTTTTTACTTAATGAAAATAAAATTCCCTTTGATTAATTCGCTTCATTCATAAAAGCATAAAAGCCCTCCAAAAATATTATATTCTAGGTAAAAGTGGTCAAATTTTAAATGATAAGGCTTGGCTTTCACATTATCACTTTACTTAATCATATAATTATATTTTGGTGTTTTTTTTTCATTGTCCTTAGTCATATTAACTTCTAATTTATTTATTAAATCCCTATAAATAAACCTTATCCTATTATTATAACCCCTTTTATCTAATTATCCCCAAAAACCCACTATTATAAGATTTTTGACCAAAGTTAAATATCCACATGTTAAATTAAAAACCCAAAATATACCCCCTTTGGTCTAAAACTAACCACATATAAATAATCCCACCCCATACAGTTATTGGACCCCTCCATGGTCTATAACTATATAATAAAAATAAAAATATAAATAAAGATATCGGATAAATATAGCTTTACCACATCACCTCTCTATATCATTTATCCTAAAGTTTTTTCATCCGCGCCACTATAAAAAGCTTATTATCATTCTAAGCTTTACCATATCCTAACCTTGGTTAAAACTCGCCTCACGCACTCTTTTACCATATATATTAACTTTGTTTATATATATAACATCGCCCAATAAAACCTTTTGCATTATACCTGCTTATATATAAACCATTCCATATATTAAAACCTTGGTTATAAAGTCTATTTTTACAAAGGTTTTGTTATATTTATAATGCGCCATCATATAAAGCTGCCCGGGCCCCACCATAACCTTTTCCCCATACCTTCCCATCACATCCCAACCGTTCACTCCCACTTTTTAGATCCAATGGCACACGATATGTTTTGCGCTCCGAAACTGATCGATGGCCCTGAGCTCTAAATCACGCGAAATGAGTTGTTTTATGAAACCACCCAACGCAACGTGGCGCCATATTATTTGATTGCGTTCGATTTGGAAAAAACAACTTACCACTCTATCTCGACGCAAAACCCACCAGTGGTTTTTCGTATTCGAAAAATCAAACCACCTCCTGCCTTGGATTAGACTTACATTTAATGCATTCTATGTTGATTCATATTAAAGTTTAAAACCTTTGATATATAATTTTTCATATGTATTTGTGTAGTCCCGACAGGTAAGAAAACTCTGCCCGACTGTGTAAAGAGCCTTAGGCCCCTATTTGTTAATCGCTTGTCCCAAAGCCGAATTCGACCACAATTTTCCTTATTTGAAGATCATTAAAGCCATTCTCTACATCAGCGATCCAGATCCATCCGCAGGAATAACCAAAAGATTCAGAAACCCTTTTAAAAGCATCAAAATACCTAAAATATGAGGTATTTTTTATTAAATTACCATCCTGCACAGTCAATTCGAAACCTTCCATTAGAAGACAAACTGTTAAATAGGAGAATTAACTGTGTAAATTTCCCAAAAACAGGCCAAACCATGGCTAATTTTTTCCAGGAAACCTAATTTCCTTTGTGTGCCTTTTAAATCCAATCATCCGCTTACGACCTCTGAAGATCAATTCCGAAACACAAAAGGAGTTTAAAGCCTACAGATCTATTAAAAATCTAAGTTTTTACAATTTAAACTATTCAGGAAACCATGTTTCCTGTCTTATCCTAGTATCAATCCTCAAATAAACCTAATTGAGCAAAAAGCCAAAAGAATATATCTTTAGCCTAAATTGCTCACTTACCCCTCTGTTTAAAGTAAATTACTTCTGTAAACCATTTAATCTTATAGAAGAAGCCAGAATGCCTAAAAACAGAATTAAACCTCCACAGACAGATCTCATTCCACAGGTCTTTAAAAATCCTTCAATCACCTCCTTGCAGACCTCTGTTTCATTAAAAAATTGTTTGATTTTTACAGGTTATTATTAGAATAAGAAATTGGGCCATCAGTTTCAATACTAGTTGACAAAATTGTTTGCTCCAAATTCTCAGATTTTAAATCAAAAGCTTCATTCAAAAAACAATTTATATACAAAGAAAAAATAAATCAAGTCATAGAGAGATCAGAATGATGAAATTTTCACAGTGAATGGTAAAAGTGAAATTAGAATTCACATAACAGTCAAAGAGTATTAGTGGTTAAAGTGTATCAGGTAAAAGTCAGAGTGAACGTTAAAACAAAGTTACAGAGCAGTCAAAGGTAAACAGTAAAAGTAAATATAGAGGCAGTAAATGGTAAAAAGAGATGAAAATACTTTCACCAACAATGAATTTTATCCAAAGTGAAAGTAAAACAGTTAAAAGAACAAAAAGGTGAAAAGATGAAAACATAACAAGAAGGAACATTTTTTCAAAAATTTCCTGTTTAAGTCATTGTTTAGCAGAAAATATTGTGACCAATCCAAGATGAATTTTGAAAAAACTGAAGGAGGTTTATATTCTTAAGGTCTTCTACTACAAAAACCTCTCTCACTTTTCTAACAGCCATTATGGATTTGGAAATATCAAACAATATTTGAAAGCTCTCTTTGCAGAAAATTCCTGTTAATTCATCATTTTGTAGAGAATATTGTGGCCAATCAGAAAAACATCTTAACAACTTGAAGGACGTTTTTGTTCCTAAGTAACCCATATACAAAAACCTATCTCACTTTGTTCACAGGTATTACAGAATGAGAGATACATGCGCATCTTTATAGCCTATGTTTTAGACTCTGTAAAACTCTGTTTTACACATCTTTTTGCAAAGCCTATTGTGCACAGCTGGAGAGGAATTTTAGGAAACTGAGAGAGGTTTATTTCACCAACATATTTATCTACAATAAAAATTTTAAATTTTTACATATATATTTTGGATTGAGAAATACAAAGGTATCATTGGACCCCAAGTTTGCAGAATTGCTGGAGCTGAATGCTCAAAGAAAGGAAATAGTTAGTGACTTGGATGCCTCATCATCAACTAAGAGTTGGATCAAATTTGAATTATCCTCTTTTTCATCACCTATCCATAAAAAATAGTGCCAAATAGATTCATTAGTTTTGAGTGTCCTGTAATTAAGTTCTATTTATGTAAAATAGTTGGAGATATTTGTAAAACAATCTTGATATTTTTTCAAGATATTCTAGTTTAGAATTTGTATAAATACTTCAGTTTGTGAAGTGTTTAGGGTGGAATAAAATTGCTAAGAACATTATAGACATTTTTCTGGTACATTGGAGGCTCACATGTGTTGATTTCAAAGCAGCAGTCTAGACAATAGCCAATTGGACTTCATAATTCAGGATTCATGCGATAATTTGAAGAGTAAAGTGCATCTATCTTGTCATTGTTTACTTTCTGAGTTCCATTCATTTCATATATGTTGTTCAATCTTAATGATTAAGTAGGAGTATTACTTCAGGATTAGTGTTAGAACTCCCTATCTTAACTACTTAATCATTTAAATGTTTTCTGCTGATTTCCGGATTTAGGAATTCTTAATTGCTCCTGGTCCTCTTTGACCCCTACCTCCTTCCTCTTTTTCCGGATCAAAAGATCCTTCATTTCCCTTTATCCCAAAGCAAGCCATCTCATCAAAATAATCTATCCAAATCTCTGAGGGTTATATACCTTGCCCTAAATACATTAGCATCCTCTTGGCCTTGCCTTCTAGTGCTGCTTGCTAGACTTTGATTCCATAGCCCAATGGACTAGTAGATCCCTCTTTATTTTGTCTTCAAGTAATATTATTTTCAACCAAACATTCCAAAAACAAAACCAAATTGAACTATCACAACTAGCCTAAAATATTAAACAAAAAATAAAGTTAAATCATAAAGAGAGAGCCCTCTCTGAAATTTAGGAAGGCTAGATCCTATATTTCCAAAGTAGGTTTGTGGTTATCTCAGACTATTTCTCTTGAACCTGGAGAAATTAATGAGTGATAAAATTACCAATGCACCTTCTACATTTCAAGGGTTGATGAATTCCATTTTCAAACCATTCCTTAGAAAATTTGTGCTAGTATTTTTTGATGATATACTAATCTACAACATGTCTTGGAAGGATCATGTTCTACATGTTGACAGGGTGCTCAAACTATTGGAGAAGAAACAATTATATGCAAAAACATCCAAATGTTTCTTTGGAGTACAAGAGGTGGAATATCTGGGTCATATTGTATCTCACGAGGGTGTTAAGGTAGACCCTAACAAAATTAAAGCCATTAAGGAATGGAAAGTCCCCACAACCATAAAGCAGTTGCGATGATTTCTCGGGTTAACAGGGTATTATCGCAAGTTTGTTAAGAATTATGGGAGAATAGCAGCACCTCTAACAACATTATTGAAGAAAGATGCATTTTCATGGACTCCTGAAGCAACTAAGGCCTTTGAACATCTTAAAGAGGCAATGTGCCTAGCACCGGTCTTAGCTACGCCGGACTTCACAAAAACCTTTATTGTGGAATGTGATGCCTCAGGAAATGGAATTGGTGCAGTTTTAATGCAGGAAGGAAGACCCATTGCTTTTGAAAGTCGTCCAATCAAAGGAAAGTATTTACAAAAACCTATTTATGAGAAGGAAATGTTAGCAATACTGCATGCACTAAAGAAATGGCGAACTTACCTAATGGGAAGACACTTTAAGGAAAAAACTGATCATGATAGTCTTAAACACTTTTGGAACAAAGACTATCTTCAGAAGAGCAGCAAAAATGGGTCACAAAGATGTTGGGTTATGACTTTGAAATAATCTACAAAAAAGGAAAGCTTAATGTTGTTGCAGATGCACTCTCAAGAAAGAATGAAGAGGTGGAGGCATTGCTTTGTGCCATTTCTATTATCCAACCAGATTGGATAACCGAAGCAAGAGATGAATGGAAGAAGGACAAAGATGTATGGACACTCATTCAAAAGTTGCAACAAGATCCTAGTACATATGATACATTTAGTTGGAAAAATGATTCCTTATGGTACAAATATCGCTTATATATTTGTAAGAATTCCCAACTAAAACAAAATATTCTTTTGGAATTACACACTTCTCCTTTAGGAGGACACTCAGGATTTTTAAAAACTTACCACAGGGTGAAGAAAGAATTTTTTTGGGATGGCCTTAAATCTGATATTCAAAAGTTTGTGGCGGAATGTTTGGTTTGCCAGCAGAATAAAGTGGAGACAATTAAGACCTCGGGACTTCTACAACCTTTATCCATTCCAAGTCAACGTTGGGAGGAGATTTCAATGGATTTTATCATAGGTTTACCTAAGTCCGAAGGAAAGAGTGTCATCATGGTGGTGGTTGATAGACTTACCAAGTATGCACACTTTTGTGCATTATCTCATCCATTTAAAGCAAGTACAGTTGCTACTACATTTATGGACACAATTCAAAAGTTACATGGAAACCCAAGGGTTATTGTGAGCGACAGAGATCCCATTTTTACTGGAAATTTTTGGACGGAGTTATTTTCTTGTTTGGGTACTCAATTAGCTCATAGCTCATCTTATCATCCTCAATCATATGGTCAAACTGAGATAGTAAATAAATGTTTGGAAGGATATCTTCGTTGTTTTGTATCTGATAAACAAACACAATGGGTCAAGTGGTTACCTCTCATTGAATGGTGTTATAACACTTCCTTCCATACTGCAGCAAAAATGACCCCATTTATGGCACTTTATGGATATCATCCACCATCCATCACATCATATTTAAGGGAAAATTCGAAGGTTCAAGCAGTGGAAGATCACATCGAGCATCAGCAAGAAGTTCTCCAAATCTTAAAGGATAACTTGAATTTGGCACAAAATCGAATGAAACAACAGGCAGATCAACATCGCAGCGAGAGAAGTTTTGATGTAGGAGATTGGGTATTTTTACGGCTACAACCATACAAACAAATGTCCTTCAAGCAAGCTAAGAAGGATAATAAATTATCGCCAAAGTACTATGGTCCTTACAAGGTGTTGCAAAAGATTGGTACTATGGCATACAAATTGGAGCTTCCTGCTTCTTCGCGAGTGCATCCAGTTTTCCATGTTTCATGCTTAAAAAAGGTTATAGGGGACAAACTTCCAGTTCAAACAATATTTCCAGAACTTGATGAGGAAGGAAAAACCATATTGGAACCTAAAGCAGTCATGGAAACAAGAACTCGACAACTACGAAATCGATCAATTTCAGAGTATCTCATCAAATGGAAGAGCTTACCCACAGAAGATTCTACATGGGAGGATGAGAATTTTATACAAAAGCACCCGAAGCTATTCAAGCATTAAGGACAACACCTTTTTGAAGGAGAGGATCATGTTAGGTCCTTATATTACTAGTATAGTCCCTTATTTTTGTTAGTGTAACCCCCTTATTGTTATTTTTGTGCCCTTGTAACCCCCATGTTGTTATTATTGTGCCCTTAAATTATTATTGTTAGGTTAGCTAGGATTAAATTATGGCCCCATGGACTCCTATATATAGAAAGGAGGTTTTGTCATTTGTATCATCCAGGAATTGTTCATTCATGTAATGTATTGAAGGTTTCCCCCCCGAAGTGGCTTATTTCTAAGGCGTTTATATCTCTTTTCTTCTATTTTTGGAGTTGGTTTCACAACAAACATGGTTGAGCCAAATATCTCTTCATCTAGTCACCCTCATGCCATATTCCAAGTATGAATGTGAGATCTCATAGACCAAATCCATCAAAACCAAACCAAGGCTTCCAGAGGCCAAACCACCTCAACCCTCAACCAGTGATTCCACCTCACTGTCGGACATCACAACCATCGCCAGATTGGATTCTACCCAAGATGTCTAGGGCTCCAAATTTTTTGTTCCAACCAAGGCTCCAAGACTAGTAACTCAACCCCAGTTGTTTCCAGGATCCAAAGTGTTTGTCCAACCAAGGCTCCAAGACTAGTAACTCAACCCACCTAGGGCTCCAGAGTGTTTGTCCAGCCAAGGCTCTCGGAAAAGTAACTCAACCTAACAACTCTTTGTCGGGCTCTAGGGAATTTATCCAACCAAGGCTCTAGGAACTAGTAACTCAAACCACAACTAAAGGGACATGAGAACCAACCAGGAAAAAAAAAAAAAAAAAACTCAATCCACAACACCATGAATATCTAGGAAATGGCAAGGCTAGGAAAATCCACTATCAATCCAGAAAATCCTCCATGTCAATGAAATAACATGACCAAGAAACCACATGCATACACCATGCATGCCAAAACTAGCAAGGAAACCATACATGCAACTTGATACCTGAAAAGCAATATAACTGCAGTCATTGATCCCGATGTCCTCTTACGCTTTCCTAATTTTCCTTTTCCTTCATGCTCCAAATCCAAAGTATGCCAAACTCCTCCAAGAGTTCTCCAATAATAAGTATCCAAGAGTATGAGAGAGAGAGAATGGAATGAGAGCCATAAGTGTGAGAAAAAATGTCGCCAACTGATCCCCATAATCCTTTGCCTCTATTTTCTTCATTTTCCATTATTTTCCTTCATTTTCCTCCTCACATGCAACCTATGACCTTTCACTTCCATTTTCTCCTAATTCCATTATTTTCATAAATAAATGCCAATGAATTCCACTTTGCTTTTCTAAAGTCTTATCCATTGCCTTTTCCAATTTAATTTAGCCATAATAACTAAAATGAACACTCGCTAGGATGTTTTTCCCAACATTTAGCTTGGAATGTGTGTCCCATTACCTTGGTCTTATATTTTTTACATAGATTTTTAATCATGGTTGTTACAATTTTTCTTCCTTTTCCTTTATTTCATGTTAGCTATCCAGTTTATTTTCTTTTATCCATTTTTTAATATCTTCTTTGAACCACTTGATCTTAGATTCCCAAATCATGACCAGACTCTCGGCCAACTAACTGAACTAAGAAAAGAAGACCACCTCACGAAACCTAGGAGAATCCAACCATAATGGGGAGAACTGAAATGGAATAGGCCCTAGGTTAAGGGGTAGGGACATCAAGATGCTGATAGGGTGATGATCATACCTGCACCATGGCAAGATAGAGGAATTGAAATAGAGGTTCAGAACCAAGAGACTATTTGAGGCCAAAAAATGATATAGATGAGCCGCTATGTGACCCGACCCAGACCTTTTATTATTCTAGGTATATAGAAATTATTTTAGCTTAATATAAAACATGCTAAGGGAAAGGATGAAGTCCTCCATATTTTCCTGAATGGTGTCTCTATCGATATACCCCAACCCCGATCTTTCTCATGTCTTCCCAAGGTGGTGTTAAAATCACCATTGAAAATGTAGTTTCTACCATACTCGGTGTGCTTTGATTCCATCAAAGACTTCCAAAATTCCTATTTCTCGCAGAAGTGAACAAGAATATATACATTGACCATAGTGAAAGTTTGATTTAATTCTATAATGTCGAAATTAGTTACAATCTAGTGAATGGTTTTTAAAGAACTTATCAGATGTAACTTCGGTGGATTCCACAACGCACAAATCCTACTTGAAGCACCTCTTGAACATTCTGCCACTAATTTGTTGTGATTCCATATCTTATTATGTATTGAGTCAAGTTTGGAATCCCCCAGCTTGGTCTCCTCAAACAGAGAGATAACTAGTCTTTCTTATGGATTAAATATTTCATTTCCGTTATTCTTTTTACTGATCCCATACCCCTACAATTCCTGGAGATAATATTCATAAATTACTTCTTGTTGGATGTATCCCCCTTAATTGGACCCATGTTTATTCACATTTTCCCACCTTTGTTAACTAAACTGGATAAATTTCGTGGGATTGTATGTTGAAACCCTAGTTCTTTATCTTTTTCTATTTTTCCCACCTTATTTCTTTTTTTGATTTCCTTCCTGATATTTTGACCTTTCTTTCCAACTCCTTGGCCCTTGTTACTTCTGACTTCTCGTATGTTGAGCTTGGAGGGATAATCGTTCTTGGTACTTCCTTCGATGATAGAAAACCTTCCTCCTCCTCCTCATCATCTGAAATTTCTTCTGTACTACTTGGAGAATCTGGACAAGGTCTTATTTCCTTTTTATTTTTGGAATCATATGATAGGGCGACATCAGCAGTGATCAAATCCACAGGGCTTTGATAGGGAGGGGCGAAGAGAAGCCTACTGCATTGGAAGGAGAAAGGACCTCGAAACGATTTGCACCTGCGATATCCTCGATCCCATCCACCTGTGTGGGCACCAGAGGAGGAGGGGTATACTAACTTGGACCAGCTACCATGAAGGCATATTTCTGACTTGAAGATGGACTGTTATTCTACTTCGTGTTTCCTTTTTTTCTTTTTACATTCTGTCATTGTTCATTTGGTTCTCCTGTTTTATTCACTCTTTTATCTTGCAATTTTTGGCATCTTTTAGAAAAATTTCCATATTCATGGCACAAATTGAATTTGAATGGGAGTTGATCATAATCAAATTCCTGCACATGAGTCTAGATATCCATGTAGATTTTAACTTCACCTGGAATACATTTCTCAAGGTCCACCTCCACATAGATCCTAGCACATGAAAAGAGGCCATCCTTTGGCTCAGAGAAATCAACATACTTTCCAAGATAGTTACCAATTAGTTGAACTATTGCATCATTACAGAAATGCAAAGGGAGGTATGGCAACTCAACCCATATAGGGACCAAATATGGGACCTCACATTATGGATTAAAACTAGGACTCCACTAGTTCAGATACAGACCCTACGAACCCATGAAGTATGGGCCACTTCTGAAAAAATTCTTCCCACTCCAACCGATTTTCAAAGTAGAAGTTATAAAAAACTTTACCACATAAGGAAGATATGACCTCACCCGAGATAAGAGGTTTCCAGTTCTTTGTAATCCAGACCTTGAGCATCTGCGGAGATGTAATGTTCCTTTTTCAGGATTGCTCATGAATCATGTATCAAAAACGTTTTTCCAGCAACATATGCAAAAAAATACTGAAATTCACTCTTGGATCCCATAAAATAATTGACATGAAATTTAAATCCAAGAATAGAGCTGAAAAAAATCAAAATAGGTGGGAAAAACAGACCTCCCACACTAGTTTAACCAAAACTAGTGAAAAAAACCCCAAGACTGCAAAATGTCGGAGCAGCTGCTCAAGGGACTGCGTAGTCTAAGAGAGGGTTTAAAAATAAAATGATCAGAGAAAAATAGATCTACTAATGTATTGTTAAACAATGCTGGAGAACAGAGATCTAAGATCCCTTTACAAAATACAAAAGAAACCGGCAAGGATTTCATGTCAAACACTTGATATATAAAATGTGATATTCAGAAAATAATTGAATAATCACTGCAACATTGAAGTAAATGAGTGAAATAGGCTGAAATATGTCTTATATGATGTAAACCCCTCAAGGTATTCCTCCCATGAAAGGATGAAACTCTCAATCACAAGGAAACTCAGCAATGGAGCCACCAAACCATGCAATAAGTTCTGCCTCTTGAAAAACGCACTCCCTAGTAGAAACAATGCTGGGAGGGTAAGAGAAATGTGTGACATGATACCAAAGATCTGCAATAAGCTCTGGAGGTCTCCAAACAAATCCCTCAAGTGAAGGAAATCTTCCTCCAATGAGAAACTAGCTCAGAAGCCGGGATTCCAATCCCTTCCACTGCTGCACCCAGCAACACTGCACAATCTCCGGAAAAGCTGTGCTGATGAAGATGGCTGAAGCTTGGCCTGAAAAATTGATGTGGAATGATGAATACAAACTCTTCCAATGAGCTCCTCAAAGGAAATAGGTGGGATTCCCGCCCGGGAACACCCAGTGCTTGACAACACTGCAACTTTGCTAAGCAACAAAGCAGCAACAATTATTGGCAGCCAAGAATGAGAATAATGTACAACATGATGAAAAATGATGCCATCCTATTCCTTATATCGTAAGTGAGTTTTCTTTCCCTTGGCCCCACTTACTTAGGTTTCTTCTAACCCAAGCTACCTTTCCCTCCAAAATTGCGTTTTCCAACCTAGGATTCCTCCACTAAAACTGCGTTGTTGACTTGGTCAAAGCAGCTTCATTTTGTCTTTGTTCACACATGGAGGTGTTTTATTGAGCTAGAAAGAGTGTCTCCTTTCAGACTTGGAGTGTTTTTATCCTCCTTAGGAGACTTATGGGATTTTCTACCCATTTATTTGCCCACTATAACTGCTGCTAACTCTAATGTTCCATTTAGCTTGGAAGCTAAAATTTTGAAACATTACATTCCTCCCCTCAAAAATATTTTCTTGTCCTCAAGAAAATGCATAAGGAGAGAAAAATATGTCCCCTCCTCATCATGTGGCCTCCATCAATAGCCTCCATCACTGCATCAAGAGAATCTGCCAATAAACTGTCATCCAATGTTTCCTCCCAAGGGTGCAAAACCAAAGTGTTTGCATCAATCAAAGGTGGAAAGTGTGAATGGAAACATGCCAGCTGTCTCATGGCCTCCACAAATTAGGAGTGGTGATCAACATGGTGAATGAGTTCCTCCCTCATCCATGAAATCATCCAAATGAAGTGAGTCACCCTCCAACATGGTAACTCATGAAAAGTCTCTTCCACCTTGTGCTCTTGAAATGAAGGTGGGATGAATAAGCGAACATGATAGGAAAGAGGGCCTATCGCACTTTGTCCTCCTCTCCACTCTTGATAAATGTAGAGGGTATGCTGATATTGGGCTGGAACATGATTTCCCTCCAATGGCAAGAAGAATATTGAGCCTCCAAAGACTCTTCCTCCAAGATCATGAGTCATGCCAATCCAAACTATTCCATTCAAGATGAATGGCACATCATCACCACATGGCATCCAAATTAGAAAATGGCTGAAATTTATGTGCAAGTTTGGATGATACATATGGTCTCTCTGGTGGATATAGCGCAGTTCTCCCAACTGCTGCTTGAGAATGTCATATGACAAGTGTTCCTGCAACAAGTTACAAGCTGAATATGTATGTTCTCCCAACATGTGGAGGTAAGAATAAATGTATATCAGTTGTACATATACAAAATAACAATACACCTGCCCAATGTAATGTATATATGGGCTACTATCATCATAAACATTGGCCCTAAAGGGACCATGAAACCCAAAAATACTCTTGCTCTTTTGAGGAGCAATGCACTGTGCAAACATGGTGAGAAAGTACAAATACTCGATAGAGTAAACAACAAGTACAGAAATGCATTCTCTACCATACATAGTGAGTGGGATGAAAGTGAGATCTTCCAGTAAGCCCTCCCATGAGAATCTACTCATAAAAATCTGCAAGAAGAAGGGATGCCTCCTTCCCTTGGAATATCTCATCCGTAAGAACATGCTCCTATGTGACAGCGTTGTAGGCCTTTGTAATAAGGCTCCATGACTTCTCCCTTCGACATTCCATATGCTAAAGCCATCCACCATAATGTTGCTATGTGAGAAGATCATCTCCTGACATGGAAGTCTCTCATGATCCTCCAATACTGAAGGGTAGCCTCTTTGCACCATGAATGTGCATTTCTTCTCTTCATAAATATCATGAAAAGTATGGGAAGAATTTTTCCCATACTCTCCCAAGTGCAGCCATAGAAAAAAAATATTTGTTGCTGCCTCATCTCTCCCTCATAAAAGCTTCCTTTGAAAAATAACACATCAGAAATACATGGAAGCAAGTTACAATAAAAACAAGTTGCCAATTGACAACTGGAGAGTGAATCTTGGTCCCTCTCATGGAACCAACACAGTGCATCCTTGGCCTGCATCAAAATAAGAAATAACAAGTGATTTGATAGCCACTTGTTTGCTGCCATAGTCATCTCATAAGATGGAAACATGAAGTTAAAATATGGTGTCATTGGTGCACACCAAGGGACATATGGCTTCCCCCACAGCTCATAAAAAATATAGCCAAAATCAATGCTACAAGTAGCTGCAAGTACATCATCATATAATATGAAAGAAGAAGCAAATATTTTTGATACATCATGCTGCTCAAATAAAGGAATGAAGTACAATACAAAACATGGAATGATACCTCCTCCATTATGTACTTGAGGTCTTGAGCTAAAATGGCTCAACCGGAAATTCTCCCTCACTCCCAATGAGTAGGAAGGTAGCTGTGACATCCTCTCTATCACCATCCAGGCTATGCATCTCTCCATATGCTGATATATGTCATGCTGGATGCCCTCCCAAGTGAACTCCTCCATCAACTATAAATATGCATCAAAGTGCATATTAGAGAAGTCCTCATGTGCTGCATGTAGCAACCTCTCCTTGAGACTAGAAGATCTAGTCAAGAAGATCCTGCCATAGGAATAGATGACCACATCATCTACCATGTATCTATCATCTCTATCCGGGTCATCAAGAATCATGCATGCACCAAGATCCTTGGAGTACTCCACTAAAAGCTGAGACCTCCAATAAGGATCAATCCTCCTCAATGATAGCGCTGGTGATCTGGCATGTGAAGCTCCACTCATGCTACTACCTGCTACTTTGACATCCCCCATGCCAAATTTATCCTCAAAACTCTTCACCTCTCCAAAATCCAAGAGTGGTGAACCCAAAGACAAGACATCTCTCATCAACTGAAGATCAAGTGGCCTCCCAGGTGGAATGCCTCCATATAGTGAGACATCAATGTCAAGAGTAGACTGTTCATATGGTTGGGCAACCTTGCCCATACCCTGACTGCGCAAATCAGTCTGCCTCTTTCTTGCATTGGCTCTTTGAAATAGAGAAGGGTGTGTGCTCCTCATCAACTGATGTTTCTCTTCCTTTCTCCCCCCTTCTTCCAGCTACAATGCTACACAATCATGTTGCTCACTGATTGTGCTTGGACCTCTATGTATGAGATCCTGGGGAAATTCTTGCAAAGGCACAAGAATCCCTCCTGTTGGAGGATGTGCTCCTCCTTCCTCTGCATGAGGCACTGGATGTGCTCTAGATGTGACGATGTTGTTGCCCTTTTCTTCATCAATGTGTGTGGGAAACATATCAACCAATGGATCCCTTTGTGAAAAAGTGATTCCCACGCCCTCTTGTTCAAGAATATGAATTGGAAGTGTTGCTTCTGGCAATGTGTAATGCAAGACATCAACTCCTCCCATGGTTTTCTGAAACGGATTTCCCCCCATCACATGCAAGGGTTTTGTTTTCTCAAGTTTTCCTTGCTCATGTGTCTTAGGAATTTTTTACCAAACTTCTCCATCAATGTTCTTAGGAATCTTTCAAAAGAGAAAGTATTGGCATTCTTTAAGGAACAAGATTCAAAAATCCACCATGCATGAGCCTTACCTCTAAAATGCAGCGCTGCAACTCTGATAGCTTCATCTCCGGAAATATGGTGCAGCTGCAAATAGGAGTTTAGCTTCTTCACCCAAGCTCCAACTGAACATGTAGGTGATCTGGAAAAAGTAGATAGGAGAAATCTATCTCGATCCTACTACTAGCTCTTCTCCATCTGGATCTTGCAAAACTTTTGGAAATCAGTATGATCTCTAAACCTCTCAGTTTGAGATTCATACTCCCACAACAAATCACTAAGAGTCATTCTCTTGGCATTCTTCCTCCTCCCATCCATCTCAGGATAGCTCTGGGCATTTGATTGCGCTGTGCATCATGGATTGCAGCTGCATGCTCACACTCACCATGCGCAAATATAGATTCAACTCTAGAATTAACCTCCTTTGGAGATCCCATCTCCAATCTCATATTTTTCAGCTCTCCTTGAAAGCTCTTCTTAGATTTTGGAAGAAGCTTTGTGGGCTTGTCTTCTTTTCTTTCTGCACATACAAAAGCTTTCTGAATTCTTTCCATATCTCCTTCTTCTGATAGCACTGGAAAGTTTCCCTTCCCAGGAATATCGAAATTCTATTCCAGAGATTGACTGCAGGGGCATTTACTGGATATGTCACCTTTGAAAAAAAGGATGAGATCCAGAGGCTACCTGGCCATCTAAAGACTCTGTCTATAGAGTTTGAAATATTCCCCCTTCATGGATTCAGTACTTTTGCTTGAAGCCACAGGCTGAGCCAAAGATCATGCTCCAATACCACTGTAATGTTCCTTTTTCAGGATTGCTCAGGAATCATGTATCAAAAACGTTTTTCCAGCAACATATGCAACAAAATACTGAAATGGACTCCTGGATCCCATAAAATAATCAATATGAAATGTAAATCCAAGAATAGCGCTGAAACAAATCAAACTAGGTGGGAAAAACAGACCTCCCACACTAGTTTAGCCAAAACTAGTGAAAAACC
>CM076582.1:141641985-141669485 GCA_034641835.2 Pinus albicaulis
ACTTTTGATGAATAATGGATTTTAAAAAATCACAATAATAGAACTATCACAAGTCGATGTTTCTAAAAAATAGAAAATGAACATCGGTATGTGTGTATGATACTGCGCACCGATGTGTTTGTATAATACTGTGCATTGGTGCATTTCTATGACCTATGAGAACCGCACCAAATACTAATACCAATTAGAATGCCCAGTGGGCTTTATCGACAACTACGACCCAGGCGAATAGGCGTTGCATGCATCGGTATGGTTTGCCTTTAATGCGTCAATGTGTTTTTATAACTTAACGACCCGGTGCGTTTTTATAACTTAATGGCCCACCTTAACGGCCTAGTGCATTTTTACACCTTAACGACGCCGATACATGCACCTTCTATCGGTCTAGTGTGTATTTGTAGGTGACACGCACCGGGATGTTGCGAAACACCCCAGGGCTTCCGAAATTTGTTTTCCATCCCGGTGCTTGGTATGTATACAATACCAATGCATACTAGTTAAAACGCATTGGTGCGTTCACACATGAAGGGCGCACTGATAAGAAATACACCTCTAAAAACCTCCGGTCGCCCAATTTTTTTTAGTTGTGTTGAATTTCCGTTAGAAGCTCTGTCAAAACCTCCGTCACAAAAAATGGATGTTGTAGCAAATGTTTTTTTGACAATTTTGGCCAATTTTATAACACTAAAAGCCTCCTTTATAACCTTCGTTAGAGGGTATTTTCCTCGTATTGGGTGGAGGTGTGAGCCTCTAGACCCCCTTGTTGCGGATGTAGGCATCATTTCCTTTTATTTGCTGGTTGAGCAAATGTGCATATGTATATATGCATATTTTATTGTAAATACTCTATCGAGCTGGATTTATAATGCTCCATGAACAATATGGTTATTTGCTAGTTGAAGCAAATGTGCATAAGAATATGTGGTTGTTATTGTAAATACCGCAACGAGCTAAGTTATAAAGCTCCAATAAGCGATATGGTTATCATGTTTGTCATGATGGTTTTGCTTTGAGTTGGATGTCATTGTAAATATGCAACGTGCTGGGTTATAAAGCTCCATGGGCAATTTGTTTTACTTTTTAATGGTCTTGTTGGTTGTAGGTGTCATTAAACACCGAGGAAGGTGTTCCCCTAAGGGGGAGGGTTCTGTAACAACCCTGGTAAAAATTCCATGTAAAAGTTAATAAAGGAAAAAAAAAGACCATAGTCATGGGACACTTATTCCAAACTGAATGTTGGGAAGATATCCTTGTGGGCATCACTTGATTTGTTTATGGCTAAGGGAAATTGACAAAGGAAATGACAAAGGCTTTGAAAAAACAAAATATCATTTTGGCATTGATTTATGAAAATGAATGAAATTAGGAGAAACAGGAGGTAAAAGGTCACAAGTTGCACGTGAGGAGGAAAATGAAGAAAATAGAGGCCTCATTGATAAAAAGGCTTATGAGGATCAATTCATAGGCTTTTGTGAGTTTAGTTTTAGAGCTCTCTCTCTATTATCTCTCTCTCAGACTCTTGGACACTTAAAGTTTTCTTGGAACACTTCAGCATTGGATCAAGGAAAACAAAGAAGGCAAGAGGAAGTAAAGATCAAGCAAGGAAGAGCAGGATCAAGTGGCTAGAATGAGATTATTTGCAGGTATCGAGTTGCATGTATGATTTTCTTGCTAGTTTTGGCATGCATGGTTATGCATGTGTGTTCTTAGTTCTACTGTTGTCACTGGCATGGGTTTTTCCAAGTGTGACAATGTTTTTCAGCTTAGCCTTTCCATTTCAAGATATCCATGGTGTCATGGGGTTCTCATGTTTTGGTTGAGCTGGATTGCCAGATGGATTCAAAGCTGAGTGAGGTGGATTTCCGAAATAAAAGAACACATGGCATAATGATCCTTGAACAAGACTGTGGATTGTGGTAAAGCCATTGACCTAGTAACCCTTGAACCAGACTGTGGGTTGTGGTAAACCCAAGTATTATGTGCTTCGATGGGCCTAGTAATCCTCGATCGGTGAATGACGGGATATATGGTAAATCCTAGAGGTGGGTGCTCTCCATCAGGCCTAAGAATCCTAGGATGGGATATACAATAAAGCCTAGAGAGTGGAGTCTCGATTAGGGTCTAGTGATCTGGTGTGGATTGCAGTAAATCCACGAGATTAGTATCTCGGTTATGGCTTAGTGATCCCTGGATCAGACCGTGGATTGCAGTAAAGAAAAAAGACTAGGATACATGAAAATTCCTCATGGTGTAGGTGGAGAGATCAGGTGGCATCCATGCTTGTTTAGGGCATAACGATCCAGTAGGGATTGCGGTAAAACCTGGTATTATATGTTTATTGTTGATGGCCTAATGATTAAGTGGGGATTGTGCTAAAGTCTGGTTCTATTAATGAGGGTGAGGTGGTTTAGCCTTAAGAATCCCTAGTTGATTTGTTTGGCTTTGAGTCCCACATTCATGCTTGGAATATGGCACGAGGGTGATTGGACGAAGAGAGCTTTGGCTTAGCCAATCTATGGTCGGGTGGAACGTGGAAGTCCTAAATTGGGTTGGCTTATGCATTCATTAATAAGAGTTCCTTCTCCTTGGTATTTCATGTGTAAATGTACTAGTTCATATGTGGTATTTATGGTTGTTGTATCCTTGTTATTTTTGTTGTTTATGAGCATGTTATATGACAATGATAATGTATGGCTCTCATCATGTTTTGGTTGATAAATGAATGCATAATGAATATATGACCTAATATATGATAATGCAACTAATGTGATAAGACATCAATGTTTCCTTACGAATCTTAGATATGTATGAGACCCCTATGCCCATATATGTTATTATGACCTGTAGATTACATGTTCATGATGTGTTCGAGGAAATGTCTGTCATGGTTATGCTTAGTTAGGTCAAATCCTTGATTAAGTTTTGTGTTAGATGCTTTGTCTTGGTGTCATTTATTGTCTTGGAAAGTCTCATCAAGTTTCGAACAGTGGTTTGGAAACTAGCCCTGAAAAAGTGGCTTAAATATCACAGTCTCTCGCACATAACTGCCTGAAAAATACTGCAGTCTCTCCCTTGTAGGCATTGTGGAAGTGACTATCGGGTTTGAGCCACATGCATGCCTTCTTATGGGAGCGACTGGGGTTTAAATTCATTGAAAGGATAAGTTAACTTAGGGGATGGACACTTGGAGTGGTGGATTAGCTCCCGGGGTCCTGTAGCACTTGAAGGAGGTATGTAAAGTGTTGGTTAGTTGGCTCCACTTCCTTAACTGCACTTAGGGAGTTGAATAATATCATAGTAACTTTTCGTCACATGTTTACTTGGGTAAAGGTGGAAGGAGGGTGTTACACCCCTTAACATGTTTTTAATGAATTTTCACCTATATTGGTTTTTATTTCTTAATCTCTCTTTTTTAAAGTCACTTCAATTACTTTATTAGACCTTTTTCTTTTTGTTGTTGGTTTACTCTACAAATTGTTTGTGTGCTTCCACTTGTTATTACAGTAGTTGTATTTTTTTATTCTCATTGACTTGTCATCATTGGTTGTATATTAATAAATTAGTCTATTATGTGAAGAGGTGTTCAAGTGAGAGATGTTATTATGATTAAAGACAACATTATGTCACACACACACACACACACACACACACACACATATTCTAAATGAGGTTTGCACCTTAAGAGATTTGTTTTCTCTTGATACTATCGATTTAGAGCTTAAAATGGATCTAAGATGGTATTATTTTTATCTCAATGAGAACTTACAACCAAGTACCTAGGGCTTGTCGTTAGCTATTTATCATTCAAATTCATCGAATACTTGTAACTGAGTGTTCATTCTAATTAACTCATCGAGATTTTGAACATGCATATTTTGTCATATTCAAGAAGTACTTCACCTATCTTATTTGGGAATAAAAAGAAATCAAATACACACACACACATATAATATTAAGATGGATATTTTCCTTTTAATGCAATAAACATCTTGAAGAAACTTTTTGGATATTTCCCCCTTATTTTAACTATGGTATTTAGTGTAAACTAACTAGCTAATTGTAATTTTGGCAACATAACCCAACCAAAACATTGAATAAGATCCAATATATAATAAAAAACAACTAACAAAAAAACTTAACCCCAAACCCTCCCACTCATCATTCACACTTAACCCCAAACCCTCCCACTTATAATTCACAACTTCTTGAGACCCAAAACCTCATAGTCATAATTCACAACTTCTTTAACTCAAAAACCTCCTATTTATAGTTCACAATACTCAATTTAAAATAACCTATCACAATAGTTAAAATAAACATATATTAGTTAATTTATTTACATAAATCTTTATTCTGTTGCCTTTTCATTCTAGATATTTAACATTGGAGTTGTTTATGGACAACAAAAAATGGTTGTAATCTGGGCATAAAAAATATATAAGAAATCTTGGAATAACAATGTTTGAATCATGTTTTTGATGGTGGAAATAAATTGCACCATACAAAACTCGCAGAGCACGAAAAATCATGAAGTTTAATAACTATAACTTGAATTTACAAAAATCTCTACCAAATTTTATTAAAATCTTACCGAAATTCCCATAATTAAAAAAAAAGAAAAAAGAAAAAGAAAAAAAAAGAAAAAAAACAAACAAACAAAACAAAAACCAGTTTAATTAAACTCCATTTTTTTCCTTTCTAAACATAAAAAAAAACTTTTTATCCTACCTTCTAAATACAACTTTTACACGCATTCCAATCTTTTGTGATTAATATAATATGTATTATAATAATTAGTTCACACATCTCAAAAAAAGAAGAAGGGTTAAAAGGGCAATATAAATTTTCTTTATGGCAGCCGAGGATTTCAAATTTTCAAATTAAGAATTTGAACAGAAAGAAGCGCGTCTTTTATTCCTCCAGGCATTCAGACCCGCTCCATTCTCTCCATTTCCCCCAACGATCGTCAATCTGCATTTCCATGGCAGCAGAAATGCTCCATTCTCCCTGCAATCTGAGAACATTGCCCAGATACGATCGTACTCGATAAACCACTTTAAACCCTCTTAAAATCTTTCAAATCCACTGAACGTTCCCCCGTTTCAGCCATGAGAGGCACGCAGAACTGCTCAGGTCCGCCCTCAAATGGTAAGTACATGCTCAAAACCGTTCAATCTTTATTACTGTCTTCAGCGCAAGTTCTATTCCATAGAGAGTTGTGTCTATGTAGGAAGAAAATGAAATAAACCGCATCTGTAGTTTTAATTTTGGATTGGATTAATGGCACAATGACTGAAAAGCAGGGGATTGGATTTGGGTTTTATGTAATTTTTATTTTTTTTGGGGTTATTGGATTAACGAATTTGCAGAATCTGTGGGGAGAGATCAAGAAATGGAGGAGCTTCGCAGAGAGTTGGGGGAAACAAGATTAGCTAAGGAAAGGCTCGAGATCGAATCCCGTTCTGTTCGTGAAATATCCGATAAACGAAAAAAAGCACTTGATGATGCCCTTGCTAAGCTCCAGGAGAAGAAACTTCAGGTGGAGAAGCAGGCCGAAGAGTTGAATAAAAGGGAAGAGGATATTGATGCCGTGAATAAAAAATGTGAAGAAATCCAAGCCACATTGTCGCAGAAGGAGTCCGCCCTCAGGGGGTTGAATTCTGCCCATGAGCAGCTCAGGACTCGGTTTAATGAAGGACAAAGGAAGATGGAGGATGAGAAGTGGGAATTGGCTTCTAAGCTTGATGACGCAAACAGTAAATGTGAAGAACAAGAGAGGAGGATGAAGCAATTTGTAAGTGAGATCGAGAATTTGAAGTCTGCAGTTGCCAAAGTGCAGAAAAAATGCAGCGATGCCGAGGCTGTGGCTGAAGATAAGACGAAGGCAATGCAGCGGCTTAAAGCCGAGCTTGAATCCCGGGAAGCCACAATTTCTGTTTTTTCTGGCAATCGGACCCATTCCGAGGTTTTGAAAATGAAGCTTGCAGAGTGCGAGCGGAATCTTGCGCAGGAGAGCGCACAGAGGGCTTCTGCAGAGAGTGCATTGGAAGAGCTCAGGAGTAAATCTGGGCATCTGTTGAAGGTTGAACAGGAACACAATACTGCTCAGGAGCAGCTTAAATGGAGGAAGGAGCAATTTGGGCTCCTAGAAGAGGCTCACAAGAAGTTGCAGCAGCAGTTCCAGGACCAGAAAGACGAGTGGGAAGGTGAGAAGGCGCGTCTGATCACAGAAATATCAAATCTGCAAGCCAATTTCGAATCCCAATGCAGGCAGTCCAAGGATCTTGAGTTGCAGTTGCAGAGGTGCAATCAAGCCCTGGCACACGAAGAGAGCCGGAGGAAGGTATTAGAGATCCAAGCAGAGGAATCCCGGTATGGGTTTGAGAAGGTGGCTGCTGAATTTGAGGAAGCGAGGTCAGTTATTGAGAGCTTGACGGAGAAATCTAGTAAAGAATTAGGCCATTTGAGGGATTCATTGGCCTCAAGGGAGAGACAAGTGCGTGAAATGGAAGTGAAGCAGATTCGTATGGATCAAGAGAATCAGGAGCTGAAGAGCATGCTGGATGAATTCCAGGCATTCAAGGATGGCAACCAGGATATGCAAGGTTCACTAGAGAGGTTCAAGATGAAGTACACAGCTATAGAGGAGTCTTACAAAGAAATCTCCGAAACAATGAAGAGGAAGGAATCCCAATGGGACAAGGAAAGGGAAGAGATGCTAAAAACATTGAATGATTGTCAAGTAGATGTTGTATCGAAGGATGGAAAGATATATGGGCTACAGAATCAGTTGGAAGGGGCCCTTTCCACTGTCGAGAGATTAACATATCAGAAAGCAGAACTGTCACAGAGGTTAACGATATCTGAATCAGAATATCAGCAGGCACAATCCAAACTGATGGCTGAAAATCTTACTCTGGAGTCATCTTGTAAGAGGAAGAATGAAGAAATCAATTGCCTGAATGATCAATTGCAGGCCAAACAAAAAGCATTTGAACAGATACAACAAGAGCTGGATCAACATCAAAGAACAATTGAGATGATGTCAGGAAAATGTGAGTCTCTTGAAGCTCTTGAAGTACAATTATTGGCTTTGCAGGAAGAGGTTAGTAGGAAACAGGAGCAATTTCATAGCCTCTCCAAATCACGGGATCTTCTTCAGCATCAGATGCTTCAGAAGGAGCAGAGCCACAAAGCAGAAGTCAAGAAAGTTACCGACACTTTAGAAGAAACAAATGCTTGTCTTCGTGCAAAAGAACAGAGTGAAACAGAGCTACACAATGAGTTGAAGAGGTTGCAGGAAGTCATTGATAATACTCAGGCAATCCGTGTTACCTTGGAGAACAAGACGGAAGAATACCAGCATCAGTTACAAGCATTGCAGCAAGAGATGTCAGAAACCAGTCACACACTCTCTCTTTTAGAAGAAAAGAGCAAGGCTGAGAAATCAGCTCTTCTCGATGTTATAAAAGCCAGGGACAGAAAGATAGAGGAGCTCAAAGAACAAGTCATTCATTTTGAACAAACCCTGAACAGGTTGAGCCAGCAAGAGGAGAGTTGGCTGGAAATGCAGGCACAGCACAAGCAACTATTGGGTCAAAGAACACGGGAGCTTGAATCATTGGCTGTTGCAAATGCAAAACTTGAGGCAGTTGGAAGGCAGCTATTAGATTGTGAGCAAGAAAGGAATATCCTCCAGAAATGCCTTGAGAGTAAAGAAACTGATATGGGGGAATTGCAAAAGAAAAATGAAGTGCTCTTTGCAGAGAAAAGTGCCATAGTCAATTCCATCAAAGTGCAGGAAGACAAAATTTCAAGGCTTGTGGTGGAGAATGAAAATAACAAATTGGCTCTTCAGCAGGCATGCACTAAATTGGAACTCGCAGATTCAAAATTAGATGACCGAGACAGAGATATTGCAGAATTGCAACAGAAATTAAAGCAAGTAGATGTGCTTCACCAAGAATTATCAGATACAGAGAAAAAGATGCAACAATTGGAGATTTTGCTTGGTGAAGGCAGGTCATGCATTAAAGAGAAGGAAGAAAAGATATATGAATTCGAGATTTCAGTTGAACATCTTAGGAACGAGGTCTTATTGGTCAAACAAGAGTTGGCTGAAAAGGAAAAAGATGAAGCAATCTTGGGGTCGAAACTAACAAGTGCACAGAGTGAACTGAGGGCCAAGGAGGATCAACTTATAGATATGGAATCAAACACGAATGATATATTGAAGAAAAGTGAAGAGAAGCAAGCTGAAATTGACAGGCTTTGTGATGTAATACATGAAATGGAAGAGAGGACAACTGAATCAAAACTATGCCATGCAGACCTGGAAGCTCAACTGAAGTCCATCCAAGCTGTCATGGAGGGAAAAGAAGCAGCCCTTGATGCTGCTCGATTGGAAGTTCAAAAGGAAAAAGATACTGTTGAGGATATGAAAGATATCATTGAAACGCTGAAGTGCCAGTTAAGAACTGAACATGAGATTTCTTCTGACAGGCAGTCTGAGATTAAGCACCTTCACAGGAATCTGAAGGCATCTGAGATGGCAGAGCTCCGGTATGCAGAAAGTCTGAAAGAGGCAGAAGGTAGACTATTGGAATTGGAACAGAATACCAAAGATCAAATATCTCAGTTGCAGGAGTCTGTGACTGAACTGCAGCATGAGTTATCCGTGACTCGTATGAAGATCGAAAAGTCTGAGATGGCATTGAAGTCTGCAAATGAAGAGCTGGTCTCATGCAATGAAAAGTGCACAACTCTGGAAGAACTTATTAGTACCAAGGACATGGCTTTGAAGGCAAAAGAAACAGATATATCTTCTCTTCAGTCTGATTTAATGAAAAAAAGTGAGAATATTGCAAAAGGGCAATTGGATTTGCAGCTCCTGCAAGAACGTCTACAAAGCCAATTTGAGAATGAGCAGGATTTGGAGAAAACCATTACTCTTTTTAGACATCAAGTTGCAGAGTTACAAGAATGCAACCAACAACTGGGTGGTGACTTAAACATCCTACATCGTGATCATGAGGTGACTGTAAATGAATTAGCTCACATGAAGGATGAGGTAGATCAACTTCGAAAAAAACTGGAGCAGAAGGAGGTGGAAGAAAAAGAGGCAAATAGCTTAATCTCTCAGATTAAAGAGCAACTTGCATCTGCCTTGCAAACTGTATGTAATCAGGACACAGATATTATGGGTTTAAAGAATGATTTGATAGTTTCTCGGGCTCAGTTGGAGGAGTTGATTGCTACTACTGGAAGCAGTGAGAAGATTGTCAGTGAGCTTTTAGATAAGCTTCAGTTTTCTGAAGATAAAATTAAGGTACTTGAAAAGCAGGTTGTTGGATTGCAAGTAGCTTTGGAAGGGACAGAAGGTAGCCTGAAGGAGGAAACCTTTGAAATGTTATCCCTGTGTAATTCATTTGATGAACTGCAAACTCTATTAGCAAATATTAAATTGGATGCAAAATCAGCTTTAAGGGAGGGCATGCATTATGCTGCAGAGTTCAGGACTGCGATGAAGGGTTTTCAAAATGTAAAAGTTCAGTTGGAATGTTTCCAGAAAAGAGAAAAAGATATGGCTTCTGAGTTAGTAAGGCTAGAGGAGTTGCTGAAAGATAGTCAGTTCACATCCACTATGCAAGCTAAGCAGATTGGTTTGCTTGGCAACACTGTCAAGGACTTGAACGCAGAGTTGTTTGAATGGAAAAACAAAGCTGCTACTTCAGTTGAAGATGCTGAGTATATGCGATCACAACTTAAGAATGCAAATAAAGTCATATGTGATTTGCAAGAACAGTTTGATGGCTGCAAGTCAACACAGGGGGGCTCAAAAGAAGTTGCAGATTCAACAATGTCTCCTGCATATATTGATGGACTTATAACAGATCTTAAAAACTGGAAAGCAATGGCTATGTCTATTACAGAGGAGATAACAGAAGTTCGATTACAGTTAAAACACTCTGAGGAGATTGCCATCGAGCAGAACTCCAAAATTGAAGCATACAAGAATAAAGAACACCTTGTAGAGAAGCAGTATTCTATGCTGCAAGAAGAAATCTGTAATTGTTTTTCTGGTTTGAGCAGTGAAATGGATAAGTTCTTACTTGTCTGTCGCTCTATGGCGGAGCTAGAGGGAGATGTTTTGAAATGCAAAGAAGAAGTAATTGTTAATCACAGACAGTTAAGGGAAGAAATATCTGCTTTTAGAGGTGAGTTGGCTGTTTTTGAAATTTTTAAGGGCCAAGTCCAATCATTTGAAGTCAAACTACAAACTGTGCAAGAACAGCTGTTAATTTGGAAGGATAAAGTTGCTGTTGCTGATTCTCAAAATAAGTCCCTTCAAGCAGATCTTGAAATTGCAAATCTATCTCTTGATGAGTTGAGGAAATATAAAGAAGAAGCAATGGAAAGAGAGAAACATTTGCAAGTGGAACTCTCTGCTACGCAGGAGTCTCTCAGAAATCTAAACCACAACTTTTTGGAAGAAACAGGGAGAGTTAATTCTCTTTTATCTTCCATTAAGAGCATGGAGGATGAGAGAAATAATTTGCTGGAGAAAATGAGATCTGCCAATGAAGAAGAAAAATCTGCAGAGCTAGAGCTTGAAGCTCCAAAGACATTTTTTTTACAAAAAGCACTTTGTCAGCTACAGAACTTGCAATTGGATGAAGTTAATTTGCGAGCCCGTTTTCAAAGCATACAAGACAGAAAATTAAACTGGGCTACAGAAGGGGATTTGGATGTTAAAGAGAATTTGAATCATGCATATGCATCTTGCTCATCTTCCATTGAGGTTGTTGACAAGATGGAGATGGTTAGAAGTGCAGATGAACAATTGCCAGAAACATTTGAGGTCCATTATTTGAATTCCTGTCTAAATATGCAGGGTGAACAAGAGGAGCATAAGGTTCAAGGGTTAGTAAGAGAACTTGAGGTTGCTTTGACAAAATTATCTGGAAAGAATACAGCAATAGAAGAGCTCAATCGAGAAGTTGAGAGTCTCCGGTCACTCGTTAATAGGCTTGAGCAAAGGAATTCTGAGTTAGAGCACAAAGAGTCGAGTACAATAGATCCTGAACGATGTTTTCACTATCAAGAACTTTGTGATTCCCTTGTCAGGTATGGTGACATCTTACGCATACTTTGTAAAAACAGAAATGACAAACAAAAAAAATCATTGATTGCATCCAATGTAGTTCTTACACTTTGGCATTATTAATATTATTTCGTCTGTTTTAGTGCTACAAATATAGATTTTATCTTCACTACTAACAATATATATATATATATATATATATATATATATATATATATATATATATATATATATATAATTTCTGTGGAAAAAAGTATAGTTTCTCTAATAAAAGTGAAATTTCCTTAAAATGTTTGGTAGCATTTCTTGATTCGACCAAAGGAATCTATATCTCCAAGTATCTCCCAAAAGAAAACTGTCTTCCCCAAAAAGTAGACATCTTGTCAAATACAGCCCTTGTCTGGACTCTGTAGATATTCCGAAAAGAACAAAAAAAAGGCTCCCTGCCCTTCAATTCAGGTATTTTCATAAAAAAGTACAAACATTAAGGTCCCAATTATGCATCAGATCTCTATGCATCATGACACCAGTATATACCAATATATGATCAGGACAACGGCCAATGCATTTTAATAAAATAGGGTATGAAAGTATTCTGCAGATTTCCCTTCAACTTCCTCATAAATGTGCCACTGACCTGGATCCAAGTCCAACAGAGGACCAGCTTTCGATAAACCATCAGCCAGCCTGTTCCTTTCTCTGATACCAACTTCCCTGGAATAAATGTTGATATGCTACTTGCAATGAATAAATTTAAACATTTTGAGAAGATTTTCAGAGAAAACTGTGAATAGGATTTCTCTGAAAATCTTCTCACAATGAATATCTGTGGAAATCTTCAACTCAAAATATAACTGGCACCGGGTCAATTGAATTTGAGTCAACGGGTGTAGGGTCAATAGTTGCTGCAATTTTGTTTGTGATGCAGATCAACATGGACAGGGGGCATTTAGGATATGAATTATTTAATAGTCTTTAATGATAGGTTCTGGACAATTACTAAGAGACAATATTTAATGCTTACACTTATGCCGTGACTATCTTTAGAGTATATGAGTATAGCTAAAATGTTGTTTGAATATAGCTATAGTTAAATACTAAGTCACCTGACGCGGGGACACGGGACATGAAGGACACAACGATTCAAGTGTTGGACACAAACACGGTGACCCCCCCGGAAAAGACACGTCTAGACCAATGTTTTGAAAATCGCGATCGGGATTAAATCGGCGAGGGGAAAAAATCGGAAAAAATCGTAAAAATCGGGAAAAAATCGTAAAAATCGGGTAAAAATCGGCACATACAAAAATATTCATTTTTTTTCAAATTTTTAATATCTAAAGCATCCACAACATAAAATAAATGCATTGACACATAAATATGAAAAAAAAAACTAATATATAAGACGTGTAATATCATGTCTAGTGCTACATCACACATAATAGTGAATCATGTCTTGAATACTAAGTCCTGAGTCTCAACTCAACCTCAAAATATCAACAAAAAATATAATAATGTATCTCATATCATAAGTCATAATGTTATATACAAAGGAATGCACCAAATAACCTATACTACTGATTTCCTCTCATTTCCCTCTTGCTATAGAAAAATGTAATGCCTTTCCAGACCTAAGTTGAAGTCGGCGGGTTGGTACGGACTTCGCAGTTCCGTATCCCCGAAGCACTGTGATAGTTATGCGACCACGTCCTCTAAATAGTAGGTAGGTGTCACCTCCTTTCCTACTCATGAAACTCATCATTGATTCATCGCTACTAGAAATGGGATCATCAACAAGAGATACATAAACATCATCTAGCCCAAAGTCTTCAGACTTGGATTGCTCAACCTTATAACATGATAGAAATTGAAAAAGTTTAACATGCCTAACCAATGATTTTGGTTTGAGTGAAGGGTTCATCTCCTCAACCTTAAAATGCGGTAGAAAAAGATTAACATGCCTAACCAGCTGTTTTCCTTTGAGTGAAGGGTACATTCTTGTTAAGGCCACAGTAGGGGAGTTCAACAATCAATACCACCAACATCAACAAAGTTCAACAATCAATGCCACCAACATCAAGGTTCTTAAAGGACTTCATACTCTTGATCAAATGCCAATCTCATACCCTTACACATAATAGAATCAAATGGAAACAATGCAAATCCCCAAACCACGAAACCTTGAAAACCATTAAGTCTGCTGAATTTTGAGTGAAATCTAAAATTCTAGTTTCTTCATATGAAATCCAATGAGGTCGAAACCACTCTTAAACATCCTGAGTCATTTCATGGTAATGTTAAAAATTTAAGTAAAAGGCACTTTTACTTTAAGAATTTAACATTACCATTAACTGCCAACAGGGTGTGTCAGCAAAAATGACAAAAAAAAATCGATTTTTGAACTTATAGGGTTGCTATTTTAGGGGCCCACGATTTTTACCAAAAAATTGCGATTTTTTGGAAGAAATCGCGATTTTTTCCCGATTAGCGATTTTTTCAAAAAATCATGCAAAACATCGCCGATTTAATCGTTTTGCTGAAAAAATCGCGATGTTCAAAACCATGGTCTAGACACGTTATATATATATATATTAAAAATTAGATATTTCTTACACAAATTCATTGACTCAAACACAGATCTTCATCTAGATGTAAGTTTTACAAAGATACAAAGTAACATTATGCATACAAATACAATTGTGACATATTCATCAATGATCCAATAGGAGAAAGAGAAGATATTGTAGTTTTCTCATTAAGTCATCAAAATCAAAATGTGTTACATAGGTAGTACAATGTCAATGGAAAATAGAAATAGAAAATACAAAACAACTACAAGCCTCAAGGCATTAGGTAGCTCAGGAGTCATCAATCTTCATCATCAAAATCAACATCACTGTACTCATCATCATGGTCACCATTGCTCTCCTCTGCTACATCCTCCTCCTCTGTATCCAATGTCATCTCCACATTTGCTGGTGTGGAGGATGACCCCTCTACAGTATCACCATCATCAAATGTGACAAGCTCTAGCACTGGATCATTGAGATCCAAGTTGGCCAATGCTAACTCAACACTGCTGTCCAGACCCATATCATTAGGAAAGACATCCCACATCTTTGTCTTTCCCTTATCCAAATTGAGCGCTTCATTAGTCAAAATTGGTCCTCTCGAAAAGAGGAATCTCGTCCCATGGTTGGAATTTGTCACTGTGCTGCCAAATTAACAATATAATAGAAAGTAGACCATGAAATTATGGAATGGAATAGGTTTTCTAGCAACTGTCAATATTAACATGACCAAATAGTTATGTTTACAAAATAGGGCATCTACATTGAAATATGAAGGCCAAAAGGTTCAAAACAATAGACTAAGCTAGTTGTTAAACGCCTCTCTATAGAAGATATGTTCATCAATAGTGAAAGCAACCATGTTTCCAAATATTTTTGTTGTGGGTTAGCACTCTGAAATTTGACCGCATCTCTGATATTGATCCTCCTGCTACTGAATAATGTGGGCTCCCGTAGCTAGGTAATGATCCATGAAGTGGACTCCTTAATGGACTCTACCCATGTTTGCAACTCTCTGGGACTACAACTCCATGTCGCCCCAACTCTCTCCTGGAAGTATTGCCGCAAACATTGCAAAATCTGATTTACTCATGCTGCTGCTGCTACTACTTTGCCAATGCTTCCGCATTGCTGCTGCAACTACTGCAATAATGAGTATGATCTCCTCAGATCTCCATAGGGATGCTCCCTCTGAAACTAGACTCCCTTTGAGTCTTGATCTTCCTATGGGAAATCTCTCTGCTCCCTCTTGGCAAGCACTGTCCTCCTGCACTGGAAATTGGATTCTGTAGCTCTGTGCTGGGAACTCTTGGCTGGAATTGCTCCTACATCTTGTAACTGGGCAATTCGCGTTGCTCTTGTCACTACAACTAGTTTTGCAATAGTTTCTGACTGCAACTAGCTATGCAACTGCCATTTGAATGATTGATTGCACTTGCTGACACCGGATCTGCTACTGTGGTATTGTGGGCCCTCGTAGCAAAGGGATGGTCATGCTGCAACAATTTGGAATTGATTTGACCGATCTCTTTGTTGCAACTGTGTTGGACCCTACCCATCTGGCACACTGGAGTCTCATACTCCTTCGCCTGGATCTGGTGCCCTACTATCTCTTTTTAAGCCGAGTCCCTAGCTGGGATCCTTCCTTATTTGCAACTCGCACTTCCTCCAACACTTGTTTCCGACAGCTGGAAGTTAAACTGCTGTCGAGATCTGCAATCTAACAAACTCGTACGACCTTCTCTCGCAATCTCGTATAACCATCTATTCAAAGTTTCAAAATATGCTAAACTCAAATATCTAGAGAATACGAACATAAATTTTCTCTCTTTTCCTCTGCTTGGCTGTTAGATCTGCTACTCACACTCCCTTCTAGAGTGAGGAAATATGCACTCAACTATTTCCAATATGTTGCTAGAAAAATCAAACTTTTGAAAATCGTTGTCCCCTGAGAGAAATCTTTCCTTCTAAGTCACTTGACACGGGGACACGGGACACGTTGGACATGCGGATTTGAGTGTAGGATTCGAACACAATAACCCCTTGGAACAACCCACGCTATATATATATATATATTTCTTACACAAATTCATTGATTCAAACATAAATCTTCATCTAGATGTAAGTTTTACAAAGTTTTAAGATACATGATACATTGATACATCATACAATCATACATATTACAAAGTAATAGACATATTCATCAATGATCCAATAGGAGGAAGACAAGAGATTGTAGTTTTCTCATTAAGTTGTCAAAATCAAAATGTGTTACATAAATACTACCCTCTAGGTAGTACAATGCCAATGGAAAATAGAAATAGAAAATGCAAAACAACTACAAGTCTACTAGACTACAAGCTTTAAGGCAGTGCCGCAGTAGGTAGCTCATGACTCATGAGTCATCAATCCTCATCATCATAATTAGTATCATTGACCTCATCATGATCATGATTCTCACCATTTCTCTCCTCTGTTGCATCCTCCAACTCTGTATCCAATGTCATCTCGTCATTTTCTAGTGTGGAGGATGACCCCTCTACTGTATCGCCATCATCAAATGTGACAGGCTCTAGCATTGGCTCATTGAGATCCAAGTTGGCTAATGCCATCTCAACATTGCTGTCCAGACTGATATCATCCCACATCTTTGTCTTTCCCTTGAACCAATCCTCCCTCTGCCTGTAAATAAGATGAAGGTTGGTGTGCACATACACCATTGTCTTTGCCTTGGACTGCTCAAGCTTGAGACAAATTCCCATATGTGCTCCAATTCCTCTCACAAGAAGAGGATGAAGTCACCTGAGAGAAGAGCCTCATGGCTAACCGCTGTAGAGGAGGGCTTGTTGCCCACCAAGAATAGGGCTTATTAGCCCCCCTGTCTCTAATGACATCATAGCTCGCAAATCGTCCAATGGCAGTGGAAAACTCTACAAAGGCATCCTCCACCTCATCAAGGGATGCCCTTTCCTTAAAAATCCTCCTGAATGCATCTTTCCTCCCCTGTGAGATTTCACCATCCATGTGAGGAGGGAATCTGCGGGAAGGTCCATCATTCAACCACTCATGGTTGTAGTATTTTGTGTTCAAGGAGTGAGACAGGCAATGTAAAGGTGTGCAATTCTTGTCCCATCTGCTAACAAGAATATCTTGTATGCTAGTGAAGAGGGCCTTTGGTGATGTTTCATACTCTGGGCACTGACTATGTAAAACAATGTTCCTCACAGACTTAATCATGGAATCCCATCCCTCATAAACCTCTCCTAGGATGGGTTGGTCTTTATTTGCAAATCGAAGCAAGGAAATGATAAGGTCCATGATCTGAATAAGTAGATCTACCTTCTCCCACCAGACATCTTCCGACACTGCGTCCTTCATTTTTTTTGAGGCTGTTTGATCCGTCTTTCTCCAAAAAGACCAAAAATCTGAAATAACCATGGCCCCAAGAGCGGTCTTGACCTCCCTCAACCTCTTCAACATGATGAATGAAGAGGCAAACCTTGTATCCACAATCTTCAACAATGATAGATTAGTGTACTCCTTGTAGATAGTGAGGGCATTTGTATGGTTTTGTACAAAGTTGTGGATATGCCATGTGATGTAGCAAGGCTGCAAATTTCACAATATATGCGCACGGACTTGTGGTTTATGGGCCCACACAAATCGGTGACCAATCATGGTGGGTCGGAAACTTCGCAACTTTACGAACTTACCTTCTCCGCAGCTTCGCAACTTTGAAGATTTCACAATATTTGCGATTTTGCGATTTCACAACTCGCAGCGAAAACCTTATCGCACGTCACACCTTTTAACATTTAGCCATAACAGGTTCTCCTTATACTATGCGATATGCGATCGCATCACAGTCTCCAATTCTTATCGCAACGCAACTTCCAACTATTTACCGTATTGCAACTTAAACTTCTTACCTTGCGATGTCTTAACATGTAAAGGTACAAGTCGCCGATAGCGATATTCCACTGGGATCTTAATCTCCACCGTTGATCTATGTCCGATCTAAAGGTCCCATTGTGTCTTTGCTGTCCGCACCGCCAATCAACCCTTCTCTGGATGCGCTGTGCGATCAATGCCAAAACAGTTGTGAATGTTTGTATTGCAACTTCGCAAGCTTGATTCGAGTTTCACTTAAACATATTAAATGGAAACCCCGTTGTGTGCGATGCGATATCCAAACTCAACAGAGAAATAAAAAGTGACAGTTTTAAACCAGAAAATTGAATTAAAATACAAAGATACTTGGAATTAACAAAATGAAAATACATAGATTCTTGCCTTGATGGCTGGATTATTACATTGTTTCTCCGCTTTGTTCACTCTCTCTGTTCACACCTCTCTCACACCTATTCCACACCTCACACCTCACACCTATTCACACTTATATATACCTTGAAGCGGTTCTCTTTTCTTTTATTAGCTCTCCGCTGAACCACTCTAACAACCTAATTCTATCCTATCTTAATGATCTAATCTACTTGACTTGATCTCCTCGCAGGGAGAGCCAATTTGCTATTTTTATTCCAATTTAAGTTAGGAAATCAAAACAAACTAACTTCTCACAGTTAAAACTAAATAAAATATTAATAATCAATTTTTTTCCACCTCTTGTTAGCCACAACATGTGAACACACAATCACATTGCTGGCTAAATCCGGATGCTCTTGCATCAGACTCCTGTGGAAGAAAAGATTGACCCGTCAATGTTTCAGCATCTACATTAAGCTTCTGTAACTCTACTGCTGTCACCCAATTGGCATCTTCCACTGGTTATCCCTTCCATTTGACTAGATACTAATAATAGGTCTGTCCTCTGGTCTTCTTTGTTGCTTTTTTCTCCTAAATGGCTTCCACTTCTTTCTTTGCTGTCTTTGGCATCTGTTCTTTCCAATTCAAAGTCTGGTCTTCCTCTTTTGTAGGTTCTTCTTATAGTTCTTCCTCTGTTCCTTTGTATGGGTACAAATCTGAAACATTAAAGATGGGTGATATCCCAACTTTTGCTGGTAACTCAATATGATATGCATTTGAGGAAAACTTCCTCAAAATTCTACGTGGCCCTATCTTTTTCATTTTCAGTTTGTTATAGGTCTTGACTTGAAACCTTTCCTTCCTCAGATAAACCATGACTAAATCATCTACTTGAAACTCCCTTTCAGTCCTCTTCATATCAGCCCTTTGTTTATACTTTTGGGTGTTTTTCTGTAATCTCTGCTTGACATCTTCCTACAACTTCTGTATCTGTTCTACAAATTCTTCAGCCTTTGCACTCCTTGTCTCTTGTTTGCACAAATCTCAAAGTTCATACACACCTCTTGGATGCATTCCAAAAACAATCTGAAATGGATTCATTTTGATACTCCGGTTAGGAGTATCATTATAGACAAATTCAGCTTGAGCAAGTGCTAAGTCCCATTGCTTTGGGTTTTTGTAAACCAAACTCCTTAATATGTTTCCCAAGCTCCTGTTCACCACTTCAGTTTGCCCATTCGTCTGAGGATGATAGGCTGAACTGAAACTGAGGTTTGTACCTAGCTTCATCCATAGAATCCTCCATAAGTGTCCTACGAACTTTGTATCCTTGTCTGAAACAATACTCACAGGAAATCCATGTAATCTTAAAACTTCAGAGAAAAACAAATTAGCAATGTGAGTTGCATCACTAGTTTTCTTACAAGCAATAAAATGAGCCATTTTAGAAAACCTATATACGACAACATAGATAGAATAATGTCCTCTTTGAGTCCTTGGCAAACCCAAAACAAAATCCATGTTGACAGCATCCCAAGGTCTATTGGGTATTGGCAATGGCTGATATAACCTAGTGTTTTGGCTTCTTCCTTTGGCATGTTGGCAAATCTTACACTTCTCAACAAACTTTTTGATATCAGCTTGCATTTTTGGCCAATAATAAAAATCACTTACTTGAGCAAATGTTTTATCTTGTCCAAAGTGTTCGGACAGTCCTCCACTGTGTTTTTCTTTAATAAGATTTTCCCTCATGGAGCACTTAGGAATACACAGTTTATTGTTCTTGAACAACAATCCTCCTTGAATCAGGTAGTCCAACCACTGGCTTCTATTATAAATCACAGGATTTTTAACAGCTGGAAATATTTCTTTAAAATCTGTGTCTTCCTTATACACATCAATCATCTCTTCAAACCCCAAAATGCCAATTTTCAATTCTTGGATAACTAGATTTACTCTGCTCAAAGCATCAACAACTTTGTTTGACTTACCACTTGTGTGTTTGATTACAAAGGTAAAACTTTGCAAAAACTCCACCCACTTGGCATGCTTTTGGCTCAATTTTGGTTGATTATTGATAAACTGTAATGCATGATTATCAGAATATAAAATAAATTCTTTTGGTAACAGATAATGCCTCCATTTTTTTCAAGGCCTGCATAATAGCATAAAATTCCTTGTCTTAGGATGAGTATTTCTTCTTAGCTTCATTCAATTTCTCACTGAAACATGCTATTGGTCTTCGTTCTTGACTTAAAACTGCTGTAATTCCAACTCCACTAGCATCAGTTTTGACTTGAAAAACTTTTTCAAAGTTTGGTAAGGCCAAAATTGGTTTTTCTGTGATTTTCTTTTTCAACAGTTTGAAGTTTTGGTTTGTTGCTTTCGTCCACTTGAATGGCTGATTATTCTCCTTGATTGTTTCAATAATTGGTGCACAGATCCGACTAAAACCTCTTACAAACTTTCTGTAAAAACTTGCAAGACCATGAAAACTCCTTACCTCAAATACACTTCTCGAAGTTGGCCAATCCAGTATTACCTAGATCTTTTTTGGGTCCATCTTCAAGCCTTCTTCTGAGACTATAAATCCCAAGTAAATGAGCTCCTTCTTCATAAAACTACACTACTTCAAATTTATAAGCAGCTTGACATGCTCCAAATGCTCTTCCTTACTTTGACTGAAAATCAGAATGTTATCAAGATAAACTATCACAAATTTTCCTGCATATTCTTTCAAGATCTCGTCCATTAGTCTCATAAATGTACTTGGTGCATTAGTGAGTCCAAAAGGCATCACTAACCACTCATACAACCCACTGTTGGTCTTAAATGCAGTCTTCCATTCATCTCCCTCTCTAATCCTTATTTGATGGTATCCACCCTTCAGATCTATTTTAGTAAAATACTTTGACCCACTTAAACAATCCATCAAATCATCTGTGCGTGGCAATGGAAATCTATACTTGATAGTGATCTTGTTTATGGCTCTGGAATCAGTACACATGCGCCACTCATCTCCTTTCTTTGGACTAAGCACGACTGGTATTGCACATGGGCTAAGGCTTTCTTTGATCAGTCCTTTATCTAACAACTCCTGTACTTGTCTTCTAACTTCTTCATTCTCCTGAGGGGTCATTCTATATGCTGCTTTGTTTGGTAAACTTGCACCATGTATTAAATCTCTGTGATGACTGATACTTCTGATAGGTGGCAATTCACTTGGTAATTCATCAACAATTATGTCAGCATAATCATCTAATAGATTTTTAATTTCCATAGGCAGATTGTCTAAATTAATAGAAGTCATAATCACCTTGGGTTTACCCACAACAACAAAATGCATTTATTTCTCCTTCTTGACTTCTTGCAGCAATTCCTTTCCACTAATTAGCATAACATTATTCTCAGCTGCTCCTTTGTTTGCTCCATCCTTCAAAGGTAGCAATGTGTGCTTCTTTCCATCCTTCTCTATGGTATAGGTATTCCTTCTGCCATCATGAATGGATTTTCTGTCAAGTTGCCAAGGCCTTCCCAGCAATACATGGCACACGTCCATTGGCATCACATCACAATATGACATCCTTATATGTACCAATCTGTATCTCTACTTTGCATTGTCTTGTCACTAAAATCTGATGTCCCCTTTGAAGCCATGACACTCTATAGGGAGTAGGGTGTACCATCTTAATTAACCCCAATTTCTCAACCATCTCTGTGGAAACAAGATTATCAGTGCTTCCACTGTCAATCACAACTTTGTCTCATTTTTTTTTGATTTGCACACAGTCTTGAATAAGCTCTTCCTTTGCGCTGGCTCATTTGCTTCCTTCTCTGCCTTAAGCAATAAAAACTCTCCTGCCTCAGGTGGCTCTTCTTTTCTCGTGACTTGAGGATTTCTTCCTTTGCCTTAGCTACATTCACATTTCGCTGATTTGCTTGTTTGTTTTGAGGATAGTCCCATGATCCGTGTCCCCATTCTCCACATGTGTAACACCGAATTTCTCTTACTCGGCCTCTACCTCTTGGTACAAATCTCCCTCTACCAAAGTCTCCTCTCTGCGGCGGTCTACTACTCGAATCTCCTGCTTCATTTTGAGAGTGCTGAAATCTTAATCTGAAAGTTACTCTTCCTCTTGCTGGACTTTTACCTCTATTCTTCTGACTTTGTTTCCTCAACATTTTCTCCTCTGCCTTCAAAGATGCTTGGTATGCATCCTCAATTGTTTTCAAACTCAACAAACTGATTTCATCCTGTATGTCATACCTTAAGCCATTGATGTATCTGGCTACTTTCTCCATATCATCTTCATCATGTCCTGCTCTAATGCTCAGCTTGTAAAACTCCTCTGTATACTCCTTGACAGTCATCCCTTTCTGTCTCAAATTTTGCAACTGTTTGAAAAGATTCAACTGATAGTATTTTGGCATAAACTTATTCTTCAATTTACTTACCATTTTATCCCATTGCTTGATAATAGGATTTCCCTTTCTCTCCCTGGATGTCTGTAGTTCATCCCACCAGATAGATGCACGACCCTTCAACCTGGTTGCTGCAAAATTTACCTTCTTCTTATCTTCGACCTCTTCCAAGTCGAAATACTTATCCACTGAACTGATCCAATCCATCAACTCGTCCACATTAAGGTTCCCCTAATATGAAGGAATCTCCACTCTTGGTTTTCCACTAACCTTTGCTAATATCTTGAAAACTTTCGCTGCCTCACTTTCTTCCTCAGAAGATTCCTCTGCAACATTGACATCTCCTTCATCAGGTGCTCTCCTTTGAGCAGTCTCCATTGTCTTCATCCTTGTACGAAAGTGTTGAATCTCTTCTAGCAAAACTACATTGACCACAGGTCTTCCCCAACCTATGCCAACTCCTCTCTTGGGTGGCATATTTGCTACAATCCTTGAGAACAGAACTTAGTTTCTGTTTTAATACCAAATGATGCAACAAGGCTGCAAATTTCACAATATTCACGCGCAGACCTGTGGTTTATGGGCCCACACAAATCGGTGACCAATCACGGCGAGTCGCAAAATTCGCAACTTTACAAACTTACCTTCTTTGTAACTTTGCAACTTTGAAGATTTCGCAATATTTGCGATTTCGCAACTCGCAGCTGAAACCTTATCGCACATCGCACCTTTTAACGTTTAGCCATAACAGGTTCTCCTTATCCTATGCGATATGCGATCACATCACAATCTCCAATCCTTATCGCAATGTAAAGATACAAGTCGTCGATAGTGATATTCCACTGGGATCTTAATCTCCACCGTTGATCTATGCCCGATGTAACGGTCTCGCTGTGTCTTTGTTGTTCGCACTGCTAATCGGCCCTTCTCCGGATGCGCTGTGCGATCAATGCCAAAACAATTGTGAATGTCTGTATTGCAACTTCGCAAGCTTGATTCAAATTTCACTTAAACATATTAAATGGAAACCTCGCTGTGTGCGATGCGATACCCAAACTCAACAGAGAAATAAAAGTGACAGTTTTAAACCAGACAGTCGAATTAAAATACAAAGATACTTGGAATTAAAAGAATGAAAATACACAGAGTCTTGCCTTGATGGCTGGATTATTACATTGTTTCTTCGCTCTGTTCACGCCTCTCTCACACCTATTCCACAACTCACACCTATTCAAGCTTATATATATCGGGAAGCGGTTCTCCATCCACCATAAACAATGCTAACCCAGATGTTGGCCATGCTGATTTAATAGGCTCAAGCATTTTGTCCACCTCTTTCTTTGCCTTAGTCAACAATGTGGTTTTAAGCTTCTCTGACCCAGGAGGCACATATCCTGATGGAGCCCCTTGACTTAGAGCTCGACACATCTCAATAAATAGAGGTGACCGTGCAACATTAAAGGATATGAAGTTCTGATAGAAAAAAAATGCAATGGTGAGATCAAGCTCTTCCCTCTTCTCTTTCTGGAAAATCTTGTCCATTGGACCAAGTGTAGTTGCCTTTCTTTTTGCTGCTTGTCCCCCACGAAAACTCTCAAATGTGAACTTGTTGCTGCTTTTCCTCAAGAATGGAAGGGGGTCATCATTCTTGTTTTGTTTTGATTTTGATGCTACATTTGCCACACCAACAAATGCCTCTCTCTCCATTTTCTTCCTCTTTGCTAATGGCACCTGTGAACAAGCTGAAATGCCACAACTTGGCAAAGCCAACAAATGAGTTTTCACACGGTAATATGTGCTCATGAAATGGCTGTGGCAAAAATTGCATTTCCATGCAACATTGCCTCCTCCCTTCGCCTTGCTACTTGGCCCTGCCTCTCTTGTCACATATTTCCACAATGGGTATTTGGGGTCTTAAGTTTGTTTTCCTTGAACATTTGAAGCTGCTGTTGCAGCCCCACTTCCAATAGATGCAATACTTGCAGACCCTGATGAAATAGGGACAGGAGGGGCATCTCCAATGGGGACATTCTTCCCCTTTCTTTTCCCTTGATTGAGCCATGAATGCTGTAAAATATAAACAAAAATGACCAAATTTGTAAACCATATGCACATGAAAACCAAATGCAAAAACATAGAAAGACAGTGCACTTATCGGTTGCTCGAATCTCCTTGAAAACTCTCCCTTGCTCCTTGCTCAACTCACACACAAGCATTGGTGAGAAATAATGAGGAAAATCACACTTTTATAAGACAACAGACGCATTTTTCGCGCTGGTCGAATCCGACAAAAAGGGATTCAATCGTGTCAGTACATGTTCGTACAGGACACGATCGAGACTCGTCGTGTCCTGTACGGACACGATCAAATCCGAGATTTTAGACTCAAATCCCCACGAGTTGTGTCAGATTCGAATGATTTGGGACACGAGGGGGGTTACCCACGAATCCAGTTTCAGAGCTTTCCTTTGTTGTGTGTGCTTTTCTGTTCCACTCGATGCTGGTTCTGTTGCTGCAAAACCCTCTGTGTCCAACCAAAGTATATGCTCAACGAAAATTTGAGTTGCTGCTGCTCCCTCTGACTGTTGGAAACACTATTCTGAGCAACTTGAATTTTCTGCAACCCTGCAATTGAAAACTCAAATCCTTGCCCAACAATTCCAATTGCATGTCTGGGCACGCTGCAACCTTTGAGAATTTCGGCCTGCTGCTTCTTCTAAATAATGAAATTCTCTTCTTCGCTTCTAAGCTTCCTCGCTGATCACTTACGCTTTGATACCATGTGAAAATTTCATCTATCACAACAATTGGAAATTATTTTCCCAATTGTTAATTTATTTAACAATTTATTTGTTGTTTGCTATGACAAATATCAAATAATTCACGTTGTGATTTTCACAAATAATCTGCGAAATAAAATAGCGTTGGAAACTGAGAATATCTAGTGCACACACAAAATTTACATAGTTATTTTTGGACATATGTCCCCTGAAAAAATCAAACTTCGGAAAATCGGTGCAATAATTGAGGGTTTTAATTATTATGCAGCAGTGAAATTCTGAATACAATCTATGCATGCCCAACTGGCAATCCAAACAACAAGTATCTGACAAATAATTAGAGAGAAGAAATGCTCTCACTCCACAAGCACTCTCGGCACAAGCATCTCCAAAAAACTGGTCATCCATACCCTTGCGTAGGCCCTCTACGTAGTCCTTGCATTGCCTCTCTCACGTGGCGCTTAGTTAAGCCTCTGAGCAAGCCATCTTGCTTGTCTCTGCTGCTGGAAGTGACTGTCCGACCCTCTGGAAGCTGAATTGACTTCCTTCCCAGCTAAATCAAACTTCTTTGCTGAAGCTATTACACAATCCTTGTGTTGCTTCTGTGTGGACCACTACCTTAACTTGCTGTTGCCTCTCCGGATTTGTAACACTTCCTCCTGATCATTGTCCCTACCCCTCTCTGTCTTTGCCCCCTTATTGAAGCTTGAACTCTCCCAACACTGCTAGCTACCTGGAAAATCTAACCCTCCAAGGAAATCAAACTCTCTGTGGTTCTCACAAGTGTGTTCTCCATCTACCCATTGACTTTTTATAATCCTTTGTTGGAGCACCAACAACGAATATTAGAACTTAATCAAGGGCCCATATTAATTCCTAGTTGTTCCGTGTGAGTTTCTAGAGAATTCTCTCTTTATCTCAATTAATATTGATTAATTAACAATATTCCCTAAGTTTAGACTTAGGAAATATTTAAAAATTGGTTAATAATCTAATTGAGACATCTCTAGGTGGAATTTTCAGAAACGATTTTTGGGTTTTGGACAGCTCATGTGTTTTAGCCTCTCCTCAAAGTTTTGAGATTAGAACATCTCCGATGCTACAAAAACTAACAAAATCAACCCTCCTTAGTTGAATGCTCTCCTTCAAGAGGTTGAATATTGCACCAAACCCTAGCCGTCTAGGCTAGGTGAGGGCTAGGGTCTTCACACTTGGAACTCCTTTTTGAAAATTTGATCTTTTGGCACCTGCAAGTCAATTAAATAGAGCCGATCCACAAGATCTAGAAAATTCTAAAATGAAAACCCCAAAATATTATTTACAAAGAAGGAAAATAATATACAAGGGTCAAGAAACTATTTATACCATTCACAATTAAATTCAAGCTCTAATTAGCAAATAAATCATTTTTAGCCCAAATAGAAATCTGAAAAGAATTGATACGAATAATTTCTACTTAATATATGAGACAAAACCCTGCACAACAAATCGTTAGATAAGCTCAGAGTCCAAACAAGGTGTGGTCACCTCAAATTCCATGTACTTGGGTTGTGCCCAAGGGAAAAATCACTTGAAGATCTCTACACACTCGAAAAATAGATTATTAGTTTCAAAGGGGTTTGATTCACACAAATAGACTAAAGACGTAGATATACTTGCTAGATTTACCAACTTCAATGTGTTTGCTCTAGTCCAATACCTAAAGCAAGATACCTGTGCTAATAGATAATCCAACCATTGGCTATGAAACAATAATGTTCAATGATAAACACAATTAGAGCATTAAAATATTTCAGCACATACTGTGAATCATATAGAGAGAGACAACTTGAATTGAAACCCCAAAGACTTTTATTAATGCAGAAAAATATTCCAGCAGAGCTTAGCTGAGTACATCACAGATGAAGTTTCGTTACAATGAGGAGTTGGAAAGCTTCCTTAGGAACATGAGAGGGATCAACCCCTCCAAGTGGAAAATAATGGCTAGTAGCATCAATCCAATGTTGATCCTTGTTGAAAAAATTTGAACCCTTGATTAGCTGGCACAAACCTCCAAAATAATTCGATCTTCCTTGTTCACTGGAGGGTTCAAACTTCGACTTTCGGACCTTCAAAAAATATAATTGCCATTGCTCACTCAAAATAATTATTTGCTTTGTCCAAAAATTTCGATTTGCTGGAAAATAGTCTTCTTTGGCCCATTGATTTTCTAAATTAGTCCATCTCGCCTTGGAAATGAGGTTTTTATTTTGACTTGAATTTTTTGAAAATAGCCTCAAATAAACTTCGAATAATTTTTCCACTTTAAGAGCAATTATTTTTCCCTTCATTTTATTGTTTGATAATTTCTGGCTAATTTTA
>CM076582.1:141674485-141788001 GCA_034641835.2 Pinus albicaulis
TCAAAAAAGTTTTCGAATTATATGGCATTGACGACTAACATCATTGACAAGGTAGCAGACTAGGAGGTTGGAGGAAATCCATGGTGAAGGATGATGCATGGGATGTTGTGCTAGGACTTGAAGGGAAGCTAGTTCCAAGTGTTTTTTCTAGAAGTACCTTCCTTGTCAAGAGGGAGTGTTGATGTTTGTAGCTCAGGTAAGTAAACATGCCTAAGTGTCTAGGCATGTGGAGGTCGTCTAATTGACCCTTACTCTTAGCAATTACTTTAATTATTGAAGTAATTGACTTTCATAATATAAAGTGAGTTAATCTAATGAAATGCGAAGGTTATTTGCAGCCATGAGTCACTTTGGAAATTTAGGGTTGTGGATTCGGTTAATCTAATTAATTGCAAAGGTTATTTCCATTAGTGAATTAGGTGAATCTCAATCGTTCATCTCAAGTAATGTTGAGATCTAGTCTCAATCGTCAATCACTTTGGAGATTAGGGTTGTGGATTCGATCAATAACTCAAACTTACAAAAGGGAGAGGCTAGGCCAAGAGAGAAGACTAGGTCAAGAGAGAAGATACATATGGTGAGCATAAGACAATATGATAGTGAGATCTCAATGATTGGGTGAAGGACTTTTATCCAAGTGTATAGGGTTTGAGGAAGAGTGTTGCAAGGAAAGGATCCAGATCAACCAACAGATTGAAGGAGAAGTTTTTGATTAGGTAGATCAATTCCAAGTTCTTAATTTAATGTTATTTTTCCTTAGAGGGCCATTATCTCAAGAAGGTAGTGCTTGTACACTATAGCCTTTAATTAATGAAACAATAATTTTTGAAGGTAGAAATATTTTGTGCATGTGATTGAGATTGCTGTTTTTAATTCGCTTCTGATGCTATATTTTATGTAAGTGTTAAAATCTCAGCCGTGTTTTTATTCAATAGATATAATTTTCTAGGAAGTAGTTAACTAGGTTGCTGGGGTAGGAAATTTAGTATATAGTGGGTCTAATGGACCCTTGTGCTATGACTTTTTTCTTGTGTAGGAAAATTCTATTACATACAAGTAATTGTCCCACATTGATGGCTTATCTGTCACATACATTCTTAAGATTTCTTCAATCACTTGATTGATTCTCTTTGTTTGCCCATTGGTCTGTGGATGGCAGTTCGCTTTGAAGTTAAAATTTGTACCAAAAGATTTGAATAATCTTTTCCAAAGTTTGATGTAAACTTTGGATCTTTGTTTGAAATAATCGCTTTAGGTATATCGTGCAAATTGAAAATATCCTTCAAGTAAATCTTTACTATATTGGCTGTTTTATGAGGCAACTGCCATTATTGAATCATGTTACCTTGTTGTCTTGGGCAACTTGGTGATAAAATCAGTAGTTACCACTTCCCATTTCCACTTGTTGTCTTGGGCAACTTCCCCATTTGAAATAATCACTGTAGCAAACTTGTTGAATGTATGTACTCAAGCTTTACTCTTTGACATTCCGTACATCTCGCTATACAATCAGCCACATCCTTCTTCATTCTTGGCCAAAAATATTAAATTTTTACTCCTGCAGTTGTCTTCTGATAACCGTGATTAGCATCCAGAACATTATGCATTTGTTTTAATACGAGCTTTCTTAATTCATAACCATTATGAACATACACCCTGTTTTATGCATAAGAATGCCATTTACTTCCAACTTATACCCCTCATACTTCTACTATACATCCTTTTTCTATAAACCTTCTTTTATCTAAAAATAATGCTCATCAGAGGTAAAAGTCCCAAGAGGTATATTCCTCAAATAAGATACGAACATACTAGGAATATTTTATGTAATTTTTGGTTGACTGGTTTTTTGGTCTGTTTTTCTCAGTTTGGTTTGGTTCTAACCGGTTCTTGGCTTTTGAGGGTCGACTGGTTTGGTCGCTAGTTCAAATCTGGTAACATTGTTCTTAACTGATGGTAGCACAATCTCAGATCTATCTTCGAAAAGTTCTTTGCTCCTCTGTTGATCAAATAGGCTACCAATTCTTTGTAGAGGATATTTATTTTTTACAATGAACTTGTTATCTAGTTACATTTGGCCTCCTTGATTGTCTCTTCAATACTATTAGGTTCAGTAAATTGAATTTATCTTTGTAGAATGTAGGCAACCCAACTAGGAACCTTTCTATCTGTACCTTCTTATAGCCAACATACCTCAGTAGCTCCAAAAATTTCTTTTCATATACTTGCATGGTTATATTTCCGAACTTGAGTTCAAAGAGTTCCTGCATTTTCTTGTCATAGTAGTGCTCAGAAAGGTATTGTTGCTGGAAAAACTTCTTTAACTACCTCCAATAAATCCTCATCTCATTGTTGTGCTTAACTCTCTTCAGCTTATTCCACCAAATATAAACTTTTCCTTGTAGGTTGTATATGCAGATTTTGGCTTCTAGATTGGATGAATAATTATGCAGCTAAAAAGACTTTTTCTCATTCCTAGCAACCAAAAGCTTCAACATCCTCTCTCATCTTGTTTTCAGTTTCACTATCAAAGGTTGCTGGTTTGGTCTTCCCAAGCTCTCCTTGCAAACGGTTTGACTTAATGGAGACACACATGGGTTGGTTGGCGATTCCTCTGATGCATAATGCTAAATGGGTTGCCAAATAATGATGCTTTTGAGCTTTGATAGCAATTTTTTAGTGTCTAGATCTTCCATGGTTTTCTTTTCTTGAATGCAGTCTAACTCCTTTCTCATACACTGAGCCTAATCCTTTCTTCGTTTTCTTTTGCAAATAATTAAAATTTGTAGAAGTTGAGTGTTCCTTTGATTTTTCTCCTCTTGACCTTTCAACATCCTCTCAATTATTAGCTCTATAGCTCTGCACCTTAATCTTCAAGCTTATAGTTTCTACCAGCTTTTATGACTTCATTCTCTTCTATTCTTGTTAGATTCTGTCTCTTCTATGCTAGTATACAACACTCTAACTTCTTCTTCATGGATGTTAGGTCTTTGTCCATATTCCATGTCTCCTCTTCAATAATATTCTTTACTTGTTTTTCATGTAGTTTTGACCCTGCAAGAAGTGTGCATACAAATAAATGTTTAGATCTTAGTCACAGGACACGTCCCTCAGGGTCTCGTGTCGCGTATTTTACGTGTCAGACACGGAATGTGCCCTAAAATGTGTCGAAAACGTTTTTCTTCGTGTCCTCCAATTGAGACACGTGTTTTGGACATGGAAAAAATGTGCCCTAACATTTTTGGCTCTTAGGACATGTGTCCCATGAAAAGTGACATTTAAAACCTGCAACATGGTTTATTTTTGGGTTTTTTTGTCATTGTTCATCACCAAAGTCGAGTTTGCTCGCTGCCAAAATCAAATTTGTTGTGCAGTGTGAGGAATTCCATCATATTCGAGCGAAATTCTCACAACTTCACATTGAGAGCAGAGTTCACAACTTCACATCGACTTGGACTTGGAGATGCAGGAGACGAGCGTTCGTGTGCTTTGCTGAGAGTTTGGAGCACTAAAATTTCCTGTCAGTTGTGTTATAGCGCCTATGGAACTTAAGTTTATTATACACCAGTGACCAGATTTTATGACCAGTGACCACGTATAGGTCGTGCGTTGAAATAAAAAGCCCACCTCCCTGTCATGTGCTCACTGCTCACTACACCTTCGAGGTCTAAAGGGAGGGAAAGCTCGATTAATGCTTTGGTCAACAGTGAAGTTTGAACACATAAATTTATAATTTATAAACTACCTTATGTGAAGTTTGAACATGATTGAACCTCTTTGAAGTTAATAAGAGACGTTATAACATGAACAATGAACATTGAACTGTGAACATCATTGATATAGTAAATTAATAAACAAACTAGTAAATTACTAAATAGTAAATAGTGTATACTAAATACTAAATAGATATCATCATGATTCAAATCTATATGGATGTATTTCAGTATTATATATATATATATATATATAAAACGTGTCCCTCATGTCCTGTTTTCGGGGTCGCTATGTCTTGTGTCAAATACTCATATTTTACGTGTCCTCCGTGTCTCGTGTCGTCATGTCATGTGACTTAGGTTTAGATACATCTCAATTATCGGTATGTAGCATTTTCTTTCAAATTCTCATAATTATGCACTCCATTAGTTTTATCAAATCTAGGTTACTTCCCTCTTTCTTCTCAAGTTCTGAAGAATTATAAAGCTCTTCTCTGAAATCTGAGACATGAAAATTATTTCCTTTTGAATTAGCCTTCCCATGACTACACTCATACCTAATTTGGTATTCTACATTGGGAGTTATGGCTCTATAGAATGCTTTCTCCTCATGTACATTTTGTCAAACACTTTGTCTACAAAATGTATTTTCTCAAAATTTTCACAGAACTAACCCTAAAATTGAGGCATTTCTTCATTTATGCTTCCATAAGCCACTCAATTAGATAATTAGTGTTCAATTCAACTTTTGCAAACTTCAAACACTAGTTTCCCCAAATATTCTCATGAGAAATTTCATCAAACACTTGTCACACAAACAAGAATTTCTTCATATACAATTGACATTTTGCCCATACAACCCTAGTGCTATAACTAGTAGCTTTGATACCATTTTGTGATGTACCTAATAGCCTTGTGCGCTTTGAGGATATGGGGTACTCTTTTAACCACCCAAATTCACAGCAAATTTCCATGGAACCAAACTCATTATTATGTTAATAGCTAATTAGTAATTACCATATGCAGGCATGAGTGAAATCAGTCAGTTATCCATGAAACCATAAGTATAAATGCAGGTTAATATAGGTAGTCAGAATTGAACAAACTGGAAAATATGGAATTGTCCAGAACTGGCTGCAGGGGGGGAACGTTCCACCCAACCATATGCTTCCTGATGCACCAGCTCCTTCTGAAATAGAGGGCCATCCCCAACTTGAGGCTATCGACGCATGAGGATGAACTCTTGCTATGGTTAGCTCTAATTCTTTCTCATAAATTAGTTCCCAGGTTCACAGCCAATAATTACACTTAACAATTCTCAATCCATAATATCTTCCTTATCAATACACAGCCCAAGGAAGGGGATCCCCTTCTCTGCTTAGCAGTCCATCAGGCCGTCCCACTTCTCCCTAGGGATCTAGCACAAGCTAGCTAGGAAATCTCATTGGCGAGATTCCAAGGAATTATCAGCTGTAGTGAATTTCCTCAATGACAGCCATTATAATTAATGTTACAAAGACTTTCGGTTAAATGAAAACCATTTACTCAGGTCCTTTTATTTAGCCTACTGTAGCTCCCTTGTCTTTTCTCCTTGTGGAGTCATAGTTTCTTTTCTTTCTGTCCTTGTCTTCTGCAGTTGGCGATGTATCATATTATCCTCCAGTGTTTGGTTACAATTTACATTTGCTGCCATAGCCATTCATTATGTGCATACACAAACACTGAACCAGGGATCAAAACTGGGGCATTATAAAGCAAATGTCACAGCGGTTTAATTGATGTCTTTCAGTACCTTGCAGTTTTAACTCTTGAGTTCACTCACCCATACCACTACCTTGAGGAGATTATACAGCAGGAGAAAGTCAATCACTTAAAGGCCAACTACCAGAGCTCTGTCGACCTACCCTGGATTTGACATTTGGAGTTGGACTGCTATGACTTCAATTCTAAGTAGCTAGACAATGATGATTGAAAAGTTGTAAGTGGATGGTGTGGGCCTCCCAAACCAGGGCAAGAATGTAGGGTTCTAATAAGCATGGATTTATGTTTGAGCTTTTAGCTTTATCAAAAAAACAGAAAAGGTTGACATTAGAGAATATCTTATAATGAAGGAGGATATTAGAGACTAAAATTATGAAATGGGTGTTTAATTGTATTTGCGGGTTATAATAAAAACACCCTCCTACTGTGAACGATTAAGATGATTATTGATAGCTTGCTCTGTATACATTCTAATAGTCAAGGGATGAGATATCCATCCTTATTAGCCTTGTTTGTTTTTAGTGTACCCTAGTTGTTGTCTATTTAGGAGCTTAAACTACATGTTAAGTGTGTATATTTGTGTTGTGATAAACAAGAAATAGATGTCTGAACAGTTAAATACACGAGAGCATTTGTTTTGCAATTTTTCTTTAAGTTCCTGGGATATATTTGTGGACATATATCATGGTTGTATGAAAATGCACTTGCTTTCTGATCTATATTAAGTGGTTTCGATGTTGCTTCCACAGAGATCAATTAAGGTTGAAGAAGAAACTGGATATTGCTGAAAGGTACTATCTGTGGAAGTGTCCCTGTTCTCTGTAAAAAATGTCAATTTATACACAATTGTTGTTTAAAACAGTGGTTTCCTAAATATATTGGTGTTGAGATGCAGGAAAAACCAGGGTCTTGTTGAGCGAATAGAAGAAATGCGGCAGTTAATGCATGCCAAATCACACCTTGAAGATAGCAACAAAGACAGGGGATTGACAGAAAAACAAGACGAAAATATGATTTATACACCGAAGATCAAAGTACAGACAGAGGTTGGAAGTGGGCATGGAAGTTCAGAGAGGCCCCCACTACAAGAGCTCAACTTCTAGCCTTAGAACCTACTTCGGTTTCCATCACACAGTAGGTTAATGGCCTGGCCATTTACATGATGAAACTTCAAGGCAAGACACTGTCAAGTTGTATGGGTAGCCTGCTGCTCTCAACATTTTTGTTGATTGGAGTGTTTTTGATAAGCTACATGTTAGGATTTATGGGTAGTCTGAAGTTGCCAACATTTTTGTTGATTGTATAGAAGCGGCATTGATAAGCTACATCTAGTAGCACTACTATATCTGTTATCATGCAATAAAATGATCCGTTCGTACTATCCAAATAGAAAATTATAGGAGATATTACTTCCGAGTATCTTTGCATGATTCTATTCTGCTTTTCTCTTCTTATGGAAGGTCCCTTGTTACAATGCAGACTGAAGCATTGTTAGGTGCGAGAACAACTTTGTATGGAACCCTTAAGCGTGTTGATATTCAAATAAGAGTTCCCCTAGCAGTTTAATGTCAGCGTGCATCTCAAAGAATTCTATATTCTTGATATTATTCTAAGAGCAAATGCTTCTTGCTTATAATGTGGCCAGGGGCTACCCTATTCTCATGTTGATGTGATTGTTTAGGGGAAATCGACTTTATGTATAGTATTTCACATCATTAGATAGATTTCTGGCTCTGAATTTCAAATTACTGCATGGTCTTCAATTTAAAAAAATATTCTGTTTAGATGGTCAATAAATGGTAAATGTTCTGTTAGTTAAATGTCGTCTGTTTTCATATAGAACTCTTGTGCCACTACTCTTTGTCATGGTTTTAGAGAGTTTTTCCCTGAGTATACACGGCATGATAATTATGCCATATAATCAATCTGTTTTTAAATTAGTTGACTAATTGGTCCTTCTGTCAACCTTAGTTTGGGACACAACAAGAGAAAATATGATATATAATGCCTATCACGAATCTAGCATAGGATTCCTTTCCCAATCTTCAACAATCAATTTCTTATTAACCAAGGTTTGATATAGCGTTCTTTTTATGAGAATTTCATTTGGCTTATCTTGTTTTCCTATCTTGTGGTGTAATTTCTGCGGTGCAATCAACATGCAGGACTAGTGGTGACATAAGGTAGTTTTCTTCTTAATTTAGTTGGCCCAAAATTAAGACAGACGTTGAAAAGTTGGCTGTTGAATGCAATATTTGTTAACGTGGTAAGATAGAAACAATCACTTACCCACGACTCATATAACCGAATGCTATTGATATAAAATAGGAACAAACATCTTTGGATTTCATTATTGGCTTTCCACTCTTTGAAGGGAGGGACGCTGCCTTTGCGTTAGCCAATCTATTAACTGAGTGCATTTTATCCCAATAACCACTAAATTTTTGTTTTAGAGATTTCCAATGTTTTCTTCAAAATTATGATTTCTGACAGAGACCCATAATTCATCAGCCATTTTTGAAGGAACTTTCTAACCTTGCAGGTACTACCTTCGATAAGTACCTCTGATTGCCCACAAATCCAGGCAACCGACCAGAAGTTTGCTTTTAGTGCTTTATATGATTATGAATTTCCATCGCCAAAACACTGGATCAATAAAAATGCAAAAGTATCTCCAAGAAATGCGAAATAACTTTAGCCATTATAAAAGGCAACTTAACTCTAGCAACAAGTAAAAGAAAGTAAAAGGCCCACCAACAACGATTAGAATGAAGTGATGAAATATGCGATATGGTTAAGTCAATTTTCAACCTTATGAGCAAAAAACCTTAAGACAATGTATTAACAAGTTACAACGTAAAGTTTCTATGGTCTTTATATGCAAACTAAAATAAGTGAAGTAGCATATGCTGTAGAAATCACATACAAGGAAAAAATCCATGATCTCTTTTATGTGTCATGTTTAAAAATAGAAAATGGGAAACCATGATGTTTCCTAGATAGTACTACCGATCTAGAGGGAAATCTTGTTTTCGAACCAAAGTAAGTTTTGGAAACTAAAGTCAAGCTCCTTTGACATTATTAATTGTACTAGTGTCGAATCAAATGCAATTGTTTCTCAATGGAAGGTTCAACCCAAGAACTAGATAAGTGTTTTGTGATGACAAATGACACATGATCTCTTTCATGTGTCATGTTTAAAAATAGAAAACGGGAAACCATGATGTTTCCTAGATAGTACTATCGATGTAGAGGGAAATCTTTTCTTCGAACCAAAGTAAGTTTTGGAAACTCAAGTCAAGCTCCTTCGACATTAATAATTGTACTAGTGTTGAATCAAATGCAATGGTTTCTCAATGGAAGGTTCAACCCAAGAACTAGAGAAGATATGATAAGATAATTATATTTATGTCCAACTATTGACCACAAAGTAGGTCAAAGGAAGTGTTGAGTACAATGATGTCCATACAATGCGGGAGAACCAAACGATCTCCTATAAAAATACATTGCAAGAATATAAAAGGTACAATGTAGGAACATAAAAATACAATGTATGGAATGCCCTGGCAGAGAAGATCCAAGAGGTAATGGGTTTGAGGGTCAGATCCATCTCTCCTAACATCCAAGATTGAATTAACACTGAAGAAACTCCACAAAGTTTGTTGGTCGGATGAAGGGCTGGTGGAAAGTGCAGACTGTCCACTAGATTGTTGCCTAGAGGAGTTCACGCACTGTTGAGGTCTGGATGATTTGTAAATGTATGTGCTTGAGGATTGTATAAATTGCAAGTAAATTGAATGAGTTTTTAAGGTACTTAAGTTAAATTCTTTAACACATTTAAACATGAATTTAACTCATCAATTGCAGAAAATAGCAGAGAGATAAAGCCATAACAGTAAACGCACATCATCAATTGATGGAGTTCACCCCTCTTGGGCTACATCTCTTGGTTTAGCTTCCAAAGCTTGACTCTCTTTCATTATGTTCATAAAATGGTGATGACAATGAGTTACAATGCTCAAATGGCTTCAAAACTTGCTCCAACAACTTCAGAGCTATAAAAAACACCTTCCTAGCCTCTTTCTACTCCCCAAAAGACAAAAAATTGAGAAAGTTATGCCTCTTTCTCTCTTTTACCCAATTCTGCAGCTAAACTGCCCACATTTCGGCCCAAACCAAGCACGGGTGCCTTGAACGCAAAAATTTCCCTCCAAACCTAGCACGATTCTCGCTTGATGAGTGAATTTGTAGGACTCTTAGTACGGCCAATAAGCCTCGAAATCTACACGCGTACCTGGTCACGTGGACCTTCATAAGGTTAGGGGTTGCCCCCCCATCGCTGGCAGTTAAGCTCACGACTTTTGGGCGTGTTCACCTGGGCTATTAGGGCTCGACGATTTCAGAGGTGGGTGGTTAGGTGACGGTTAGCAGACGGTCAAGCGAGTTGAGGTCACATGTGGCGCGGTTAAGGCTGCGGTGAGGGCAGATGGTTTGGGTGCGACGGTTAGCTAACCATGGTAGTTTTGGTGGAACGTTCACATGAGGAAGTTGGCTGGCAGTTGTGGTTATGGTTACCACGACGGGGGCGAGCTAGGGTCTAGCCCTTGGCCCATGGTTCCGTGGCGTTGGGGTGGCCAGGGGCTAGGCCCACATGCAATTAAATATAATCTCGAAACTATACATGGTTAAAAAAAAATGCATGGCATGTTGGTAAGGTCGATAGTTTGCTGTGCGGAGGTTGCGGGTTCGACCCCCGCCGACCTCACCTTGACCCTTGCAACAATTTTAACCAACTGGGAGGCGCCATGTGGCGGCCTTTGGTTGGGCCATTTGGCGACCTCTCATTGGCTTGTCAACATCCAATAGGATTGCCCCAAATTTCAACCAATAAGAGAATGACAAGTGTCAAACAATCATTGGCTCCTGAAGCCCAATCACCTTGCACAGTTAGCAGGCCCAATCGGTTGTACGGACTGCTGATTGGGCAACTTGCACATCTTTTTGCCAAAATTTGCATGTTTGGGAAAATGAACAGAACTCATTTCCAGGAGCATATAGTGTCGGTTTGCGTGAAACGAATTGCGCCGAATTCATAACGACAAGATCTACGCAAGTGCACATGTTTCAACCGATTATGAGAAATTTCATTTTTGAGCATATTTTTGAGCACCAGATCACTCCTCCCCACTGGAAGCTTTTGGACCCCAAAAGATCACTTTCAGTTGTCAAGTAAATGATGGTACAGTTCCCTCACCTTTTCAATCTCGATCCATTTGGCTTTGCTTGGATTTGTTCCCTTGAGCCCTTCACGAACGTACTCCACATTTCCTCGTTTTGAAGTCCGTGTTCTTTTGTCAAGAATGGTGTCTTGTTGTATTTCTTTAAGGTATTCAAGAGATAAATCCTCAATAGAAGGAATTTGAACATTCTCTCCTTGTTCTTTAATCAAAGGCAGCTCATACAACCTTAAATTCTCAACATTAACAATAGCATAAATTTACATATTTGAAGGCAAATCCAACTTGAAGGCATTATCACCAATATTTTCTAAAATTATGAATGGACAATATCGAATTGGTTTCAGTTTTACACCTTCTCCTTGAAGCCTTTCTTTCCTAATGTGAAGCCAAACTTCATCACCGACTTGAAAGTTGTGATCTACATGATGCTTGTTGTGCCTTGTTTTGTACTTGACTTGGCTCTTTTCCAGTTGTTCTTGAACTGCTTGATGTACCATTTGGATTTGTTCAATGAACTTTTTAGCTTTGTTTATGTCACTATGACCATTAATAGCAACATCTTTTCCAAAAATAAAATCCAAAGGAGATTTAGGCAAGTATCCCAAACATGCCTCAAATGGCGAGGTTTGAGTCGAAGAGTGCTTGGCCTGGTTGTAAGCATGCTGAATATAGTGCAAATGTTCATCCCACAACTTAGGATGCTTGCTACAATACCCATGAAGAAGATGTATCATTGTCCTGTTCACCACCTCTGTTTGACCATCTGTTTGCGGATGAAATGTTGTACTATTTTTCAATTTTGTGTCCATGAATCCCCAGAAGCTTGACCAAAAATTCCCAACAAAGCAAAAATCTCGATCACTAACAATGGATGTGGGCAATCCAAAATGCACCCATACATTCTGAAAGAATAATTGAGCAGCTTGTTCAGCTGTAATTTGCCTTTTACATGGCATCAAAATACACATTTTGCTGAACCTATCCACAACTACAAAAAGATAATCATGATTCCTTTTCGACACAGGAAGTCCTCCAACAAAGTCTATAGAAACACTCTCCCATAAATGAGAAGGTACTGGAAGTGGTGTGTACAATCCTAACTTTCTATTGTTAGGCTTACTGAGAGCACACAATGAACATCCTTTAATAAAACGAGACACACTTTCAAGCATACGAGGCCAACAACAATACCTCTGTAGTTGTGCCACCGTCTCACCTACACCGAAATGACTAAAAGTAAGAGAAGTATGTGCCTCTCTTATGATGTTGACTCTCTCCCCCTGTGGAATACAAAGCTTACCAAGATGGTACAACAAGTTATCATGCAAATGATAATCCAATTTCTTTACTTGGTTCCATTGACTCAAAGTTGCATATACATCTTGAATATCACTATCTAAAGCATATTGTTCAACATATCTTTCATGCAAAACAAAATTATGCTTAATAATAGTAGCAACACTAACAATAGGCCTAGAAAGCATATCAACGACTTTGTTATATATACCTTTCTTTTACCTTATCACCAAGTGGAATTGTTGAAGAAAACCCATCCATTGGAAGTGCCTCGATTGTTGCAACTTTGTTTGTGATTGCAAGTATTACAATGGTTGATGATGAGTGTGAATGATTGTTTCCTTACCCATCAAGTATTGTTTCCACTTTTTTCAGACTTTGCACCAATGCATACAATTTCTTGTCATATGTAGGATAATTAATCACTGCACCATTAAAAGTTTCCGAATGAAAACATATGGGCTTACCATTTGCATGAGGACAGCGCCCATGACATAGTCACTTGCATCAGTCTGTATCTCAAATGACTGTCTCAAGTTTGGAAGTGCAACTACTGGAGTTAAACTGATCTTTTCCTCCAAAGCATCGAATTCTTTTTGCTGTTTACCTCCCCACTGGAAGACTTGCTTCACACTTGTAAATGCATGCAATGGAGTTGAGATAGAAGAGAAGTTAGCAATAAACTTCCAACAATATTGGGTTGCTCCCAAAAAACTTCTTACCTCTGTAACTGTTTTGGGTTTTGGCCAATTCATAATGACATCAACCTTGGAGGGATCTATTTTCAATTCACCTCCTCCAATAATATGACCCAAACACACTAAAGATTTTTTTCCAAACTCACACTTTGACATCTTTAAAAACAATTGTTCTTTCTTCAAGACATCAAGTACTTTTTTGACATGAATGAATTATTCTTCACGAGATTTACTGAAAATTATGATGTCATCTAAGTAGACTATCACAAAATAATCTAGAAATGGCCTCAACACATCATTCATCACACACATGAAGGTAGCAAGAGCATTACAAAGACCAAAAGGCATAACTATCCATTCAAACAAACCTTGCATTGTTTTGAATGTTGTCTTCCATATGTCTCTTTCAAAAATTCTAATTTTATAGTAGCCACTCCTTAAGTCCAACTTAGTAAAATACTTAGCATTATCAATTGATCAAGTAAATAATCAAATCTAGAAAGTGGGTAATGGTTCTTTACCACAATCATTTTCAATGCACGAAAGTCAACACACATGCACCATGTTCCATATTTCTTTAGCACCAAAACAATATGTGACCCGCGTGAAGTACTTGGTCTGATGATCCCTTTGTCTAACAACACTTGAATTTGTTTTTTAATTTTCTGCACTTTCCATCACTGACATCCTATGCATGCCAATGTTAGGAAGAGGACAATCTTGGTGCAATTGTATTTCATGTTGGATTCCCCTCCTGGGAGGCAATCCTTTGGGCTCCTGAAACATCTCATCATATTGGTTAACAACCTCAACCAAATCAGATTTCAATCTTGAGTCACAACCTTGAAAATTTTCATTATCAACACCATTCTCTGTTTGATTATTAAAAGCACAAAATTCTTTCTAGAGTTAATAAGTCTCTTCATTTGTCCGACATTCACAAGTGAAAGATTTAGTTTCTGTCGATGTGCTCTAACAATGTACTCAATACCACCTTTGAACAAATGATACTTGTTTTCATGGCGATGAAAAATAGCTTTCCTATCATAAAGATATGGGCTTTCCAAAACAATACCGGAAATATCAAGTGGAACTACATCAAGTTCAACTTCATCAAGAAAGTTTGTTGTAATTGCGAATCTAAGTATGCATGTTCTTGTCACTTGCAAATTTTCATTCTTGCATATCCAACCTAAAGGATAAGGTCTTGGATGAGGAATAATCTCTAAATTTAACTTCTTGACTAAGTCTTTGAAAATCAAATTTTCTTGCGAACCACTATCAAAGAGTGTATCAATTTGGTATGCTTTGAAATAACTTGAATATGGAAACGTTCAATTCTTGTTTTCTCATCTTGAGTATCATTAGGACAACTTGAAGAGATAGTGCTTGCTATGTCCTTACCTTTCATTCCCATTCTTGTGATCTTGGTTTCATATCCCGAATAAGATCCTAAGTCATGTTGTGTAGTTGCAACTATCTTTTGCTTCCCTTTATTGTTAAATTTTTTTGATTTCATCTAAGGATGAAGCTTCCAACAATGAGCTTCATCATGACCCTCCTTGGAACAATGCTTGTATGTTAATTTTTCTCCTTCCATCTTGACGGATGCATTCTTGTTTCCCTTCCCTTTGAATTTACTCTTTCCTTTGTCTCCACTTTGAAATGGCTTTTTTCTACCCTCTTGTGAAATGTTTTTCTCTCTTGCTTCAAGATGTGTTGCTTGAACACAAACCTCATCTAAACTTGTAGGATTAAACATAATGATAGTATGCCTTAAATAACTCTGTAAACCCCCAATATATTTCAACAAAGTGTTTTGTGATGACAAATCTACACCTAAAATTAGAGATCTTCTTCTAAACCCTTGGGTGTAACTTTGCACACTTTGACCTTTTAGCTGTCTAAAATTCTGTCAATCCATCATAGCCTTCTGCATACAAGTTGAAATTGTTTTCTAAGTGCAATAATAAAATCTATCCAAGAGGTTGAGACCTTACCATGATTTTTCATATCCTCTTGTGTTTTGGCTTTCCACCAAATCAAAGCAACACTTTCCAACCTTAATGAAGCTAGCTGAATATTTGTTTCATCATATTTGATGTTTTGAATCCTGCAATATACTTCAAGTTGATGAACCCAATTATCAAGTTTTTCAGCATTAACTTCACTGTTATACATAGGTAATTCAAATTTAATATCAAGTTTCAATAAGGGAGTTTTACCATGACCCTTTGGGGTATGTGGAGGTGTTTGAGTAAAGGTTGTTGAGGAAGAGGATGAAGATGAAGGTGAGGATGGAGGTGGAGAAGATGGTAGTTTATCACCATTTTATTTTGAAGTCTTGTCATCATCTCCTCCTTTTCCTTCTGAAGAACACTCTCCTTTTGAAGGCTTTAAACTCTCACCCTGCATTCTTAAATTTCTCCCTTCATAAAGGACTTTCACCATTTCAATCATGTCAAAGAATGATTTTCTGAAAGCTTTCTCATCCTCTAACATATTATAAGGCTCCCCTTAATGTGACATACTTTTTGAAGCTTCATTTGTAATTTGAGGTAGAATTTGTGGTAAAGTTGCTCTCCTTGTCCTTGACCTAACTCGAGAACTTGCAACTACAAGATTTCTTTCTCCTCTCTTGAGATTCAATCTTGTAAGCATCACATACACTTGCAAACAATTAAATCCCCACAACAACAAAGAAAACCTCTGATACCAAACTTGATCTGTATATGTATGTACTTGAGGATTGTATAAATTGCAAATAAATTGAATGAGTTTTTAAGATAATTAAGTTAAATTATTTAACACATTTAAACATGAATTTAACTCATCAATTGCAAAAAATAATAGAGAAATAGATCTATAACAGTAAACACACAACAACAATTGATGAAAGATTTCACCCCTCCCGGGCTACGTCTCCTGGTCCAGCTTCCAATGCTTGACCCTCTTTCATTATGCTCATAAAATGGTGATTACAATGAGTTACAATGCTAAAATGGCTTCAAAACCTGCTCCAGCAACTTCAAATCTATCAAAAACCCCTTCCTAGCCTTTTTTTCTCCCCAAAAGACCAAAAATTGAGAAATTTATATATCTTTCTCTCTTTTCCCCAATTTTGCAGCTAAACTCCCTACATTTCTTCTCAAACCTAGCACGGGAGCCTCGAACACAGAAATTTCTCTCAAAACCAGGCACAATGCCCACTAGGTGGGCGAATTCGTAGGACTGTTAGTTTTTCCAATAAGCCCCGCAATCTGTGCACGCACCTGGTCACGTGGGCCTTCATAAGGCCAGGTGTTGTCCCTTGGGGCTTGCCCCCCACCACTGGCGGTTAAGCTCATGGCTTCTGGGTGCATTCACATGGGTTGTTAAGGCTTGGTGTTTTTGGAGACAGGCAGTTAGGCGATGGTTAACATATGATCAAGTAGGTTGAGGTCACATGTGGCGCGATTAAGGCTGCAGTGAGGGCGAACGGTTTGGACGTGGCGGTTAGCTGACCACAACAGTTTTGGTGGAACATTCACATGCAGAAGTCGACTGACGGTTGTGGTTATGGTTACCACCATGGGGGCGGGCTGGGGTCTAGCCCCCGATCCTCGACCCGCGGTTCTATGGCTTTGGGGTGGCCAGGGCTAGGCCCTAGCCCAACCCCCATGCCAAATGCGACACCACATGCCATTAAATATAATCTCGAAACTATACATGGTAAGAAACATATGCATGACACGTTGGTAAGGCTGATGGCTTGTTGTGTGGAGGTCGTGGGTTCGACCCATGCCGACCTCACCTCGATCCTTGCAATAATTTTAACCAACTGGGAGGTGCCACGTGGCGGCCTCTGGTTAGGCCACGTGGCGACCTCTCATTAGCATTTCAACATCCAATAGAATTGCCCCAAATTTCAACCAATAAGAGAATGCCAAGTATTGAACTGTCATTGGCTCATGAAGCCCAGTCACCTTGCACAGTTAGTAGGCCCAGTCAGCTGTACATATTGCTAACTGGGTAGCTTGCACATATTTTTGCCAAAATTCCAGTTTGGGAAAGCGAACAGAATTCATTTTCAGGAGGATACGATGTCGGTGTTGTGCCAAACTAATTGCGCCAGATTCAAAACGACGAGATCTATGCAAGTGCACATGTTTCATTCCATTACGAGAACTTTCATTTTTGAGCATATTTTTGAGCACCGGATCACTGAAGGACCTAGTCCATCTCCCAGGAATAGATTTGAGACAGACTTAGTGCTGAAATATTGTGTGGCAGAGTGAGGTTCCGGAGATCCTCACTGATCTAGAATCTGAATATGAACTGGTATCAACTAGTCTCTTGGTGCCCATGTCTGAAGGTAGTATCCTGAAAAATGTCATGATCCTCTGTGTGGGGTCTGGTCTAATGGGAGGCTGAAGAATATGCGCTTGAAACCTGAGAGAATTTTGCATATATAGGGACAAACATCATTGATTGGGATACCTGAAAAAGTCGGTGAGGGTCTGAGAATATATGAACAAGCAATGGAACCTTCCTCTGATCTCGTAGTAGACACGACATCCAAAAATGAAGTGCACCTCAGTCTCCACTTCCTATAAATGACATACCTGGAGGATTTTGTCTGGTCTATCAATCTGGTGGTCTATCTCTACTCGAATTCTATGAGAACCTACTCTGAACTGGCCTAGAGGAAAGCGAAGAGCATGCATCTAGTGTTGAAACGTATATCGGGGTCGAACAATGAGCCTGTCTCTCAACTCTAAGAAGTACTTAGCATAGAATGCCATCTTTGGGCGCAACCGTCCTAGAGGATTGACCCAGGTGACCTGGATGAACTGCCTGTAGATGTCCTCCCTGATGATCTTGTTCAACTCTTGTCTAGTAGGTAAAAGGTGACCAGGAGCATCTAAAAAATATCGGAAAGGGGGGAGATGATCCAACTGAATGCCCACTGATTCTAAGAGATCTGAAACTCTTGTAAACCAACATCTAGCCCGACTTGAGGGAGTAGAACGAGAAATAGTCTCATAAGAGAAATATGGCAAGTAAGGATATTGGTCCCTACTCTTTATCGAGTCTGCAAAGCCTTAGATACGATGCAAGAATGAGACCAAATTGAACACCGTCTCAAGCTGAAAGTGTTGAGCTCCAATATTTGCAAGGATGATGTGCTGAGGTACTGTCCGTTTGCATCTAATGAGGCGGCAGAGAAGAATAATCTGGACTCTCTCAACTGAAGCCCAACCCTACCCAAGTAAATACTATACCAAATCTCTGAGCCATATAGAACAGTGGGACAAATTAAGGTTTCCATGAGGCTCATCTTGGATGAGATGTCTTGGAAGTGATATCGAAAGCACTGTCTCTTGAGAAGGGCTAAGGATCCATATCCTTTGTTGATTTGAGTCTGAAGCGCCAGTCACAAACTGAAGCGGGGACCTGAGAATTTCACCCCCAAGTAAGTATACGTGCTGGTGATCTCAACCTCCTCCCCTTTGAATAGAAAGTGAAGGTCTGAAATTTTCTTCACCCCATTAAAGATCATAACCTTGGTTTTACCCAGGTCGACCGTCAACTGTCGAAGTTCGCAAAATAGAGCTAAGGCATCTAGTTGCCTATGTAATTATTCTGAAGATGAGGAGAGGAGGATCACGTTGTCATGAAAGAGTATAATAGATATCAAAACATGGTGAAGAAGGCAACCATTGGTGTCCTGAATATGATCGTGTAGAAATTCCTCCAACTCATCAATATAGATCCCAAACAGGGTAGGGGACAATAGACAACCTTGGTTAACCCCAATAGTGCTTTAGATGAAATCAAACATCCCATGAGCCATGCGAAGACGACCAAGGATGGACTCATATAGGCGTGTAATAACTGTCAATAGGGTCATCGATATGCCAATATCTCTGAGTCTTTGGAGTAAGGCTTCCCTTGGAATAGAGTCAAAAGCTTTTTGAAAATCTATGAAACAACAATAGACTTTCGAAGAGTGGTGTCGTGCCTCCTCAATCATGACGCGAAGGGTGAAGATGTGGTCAATGCTATGATGAGGTGACCAAAAACCTACCTATCCCCTAGCTATGAGTTTTCTCTTCTCAAGGTCACTCGAGAGCCTCTTATGTAGAATAGTAGCATACAACTTCGAGAACGTGTGGCCCACCATGATCATTATGTAGTTATTGGAATTTGAGTTGGAACCTGATTTGTGGATCAGATGGATGATGTGGTGTGACCATGCCGGTGGAAAACCTTCTTGAACTACATGGTTGAAGAGATCAGTGAAGTAGCTAACCAAAGCACAGAAACCGTGCTCAAAGAACTCTGCTTGGTAGCCTCCATCATTGGATGCTTTGCTGCTGTTGATCACCCAAATGGCCTCTCTAATATATCTGTCTGAGAACATTTAACAGGAAGAGAGAGGGGAGGTAACATGAATTTGGGCCTGCCCTGGAATATCATAAAGGTTGGAAGTGTGAGAGAACATGGATGTAGGGTTGAGGTTAGATGGAAGAGGGGAGCATTAGGGAAGGATAGTATGCGATAATTGTTTAGGGGAGTGGGCACGGAGAGAAAAAAGTTCCCATCTTCTATGAGATACAAAGAGTCGTTTCTTGCGACAGAGGAGACAAGGATAAGAGGATTTGAGGTTGGGGTAGAAGGGTGGAGAGTGGGTGAAAGCATATATAAGTTCTCTGTAGAGTCTTGCAGTCATCATTGTACCATTTTTTCATGGAGAAAGATCCAACTTTTGGGGAGATGGAAGAGGAACGAGTGGAGTGGGGGAAGGATTTGAGTGCTGCTTCCCAAATGGCAAATGAAAGATGTGTGTATTTAGTGGAAGCAAAATGTAATATTTCAAATTAGAAAAAGCATGAATATAGAACATAAAACTGGAAAATGCAGTAAAATATCATCACATCAACATGAGAATATCATAGATCCATTTTATTAGATGTTATATCAGAAAATGAGTACAAGATATTAAGGAAAAAAACACTCAAGCTAGGCCAAAACAAGACTCAAATGACCCAATACATAAAACATGAGATACTGTTGCTATACAAAATTCTGGAAGGCCATGAATAAGCAGTCCTATGGAGAATAACTACAGGGTAAAACTAGAAGTACATAAAATTGCTGATATAATGCTTAGAAAATGCTGGGATCAGAGATCTAGGCTTGCTAGCACTATTCCAAGACAACCCAGAAAGGGTTTACGGAAATACACAACATGAAAAATGCATCCCTAGGGATGAATTATGCTCTGCAACTGAATAACTGTTGGGAGGTGGTTGATATGACAAGAAAATAGTTGATATTCCTCCCTACTAGCTTTCCGGATGAAGGGCTTCTCCCCTCACTGTAAAACAAGCTCACAAACTAGGTTTCTCAACCCTCCACTGCAACTGCCCTGCAAAGTAATGCAGTTTCTGAAGGAGACTGCACTGTTGAAGATGGATGAAGCTTGGCCTGATGCTGGATGGTGGAATGAAGCTCAAATGAACCTCTCCTGAGTGGGCACTCGAAGTCCCCCAAGGATGAGGGTGGGATTTCCGCTTGGAAACACCCTTGTGCTAAACAGCACAACAGACTCCGCTAAACAACTGAAGCGTGCAGAAAGTCATAAGAGCCCAAACATAAACAATAATCATAATGATTTCTATGGCTGCCATCCCCTTCCGTTATGCTTGTGAGCCCTCACCCCCTTGGCCCCACACAATAATGATGCTACTCTCATGGCCACTAACCTCCATTATGACTGCATTGTCCTCCATTGTCTCCACTACCTCCATAACTGCGCTATTGATTTGGTAAAATTGACCCCATCCACATGCATTGACCTACATTCACACCAAGAAGTGGTTTATTCATCTTGAACCCATCTAGATGCATTGATCCACATTCAAATTAAGGAGTGGCTTTATTCCTACTAAGGGATTTATGGGTCCCTCTACCCTCTTATTCATCTATTAGTTAAGGAAGACAAAATTTAATATTATAATTAGCTAAAAGCTAAATTAGGAATATTACAGTGCCCCTTGCCAAAACGTTGCTTGTCCTCAATCAACTGCAAAGATGTGGGCCACTTTGTTGACCCAATGCAACTGAGACCAATGCCTGGATCCCATACAAACCCCTTAGTGTGGCTATGACCCTATGTCAGGCTACTTGGAATAGATTCCTCAATGCTGGGATCCCAAATGTATCTCTCACCATACCTATCATCAATCAATCCTCCTGGATCCCAATGCTGCCATGGCTAGTCATCACCCAAGTGTCGTAGCTCGGATTGCACATTGCATCTAGCTATAGCTATTTACTCATGACGTGGAGACCACCAACATGCATCAATGCTCCATGGCCGCTGCTGTGTTGAAGATCTGACTGTATAAGCTGCCCCACCAACTGCATACCAACTCATCACCTCTTTCCTCTGACTCAATCCAACGCTGATCCTGCTCTCCCAAAGTTGGGATGGAATGCTAAAGGGTAGTTGACATGCACCTCACTGCCAACTATAAACCGTAGTACCTGTCATGTCTACGGGTCCCTGCTCTGCTATGCACCTCACTAAGAATATCGTACCATCAATAGGATACCAACTCATGATATCCCGCGAGTCTATCCCGGTTGAAGAATCCAATGTGGTGATATTTGCATATGGAACATGTCTGGAGAGTAGTCGCCCATTCACACTCAACTCATGCTGCTCTATACCACCTGTCAACGAGAACTGCCTCAAAGGGAAGGCCCCTCTCTTTATAATAGACTCAAGTGGGCAAGATGTACTGCAATCCCCATCGATGTACTCCTGGAGAGTGATGATCCCTGAAAGTACTGTCGTCCTACTAACTGTATATGCATCTACTAGCACTTCATCAATGGGTCGGCCCAAAGATGGATGCATCCCCATATCCAACAACTCCTCCGCAATTGTTGACCCCATGGTTAGCCGCATATATAGCACTGTCTCACTGGGAGCCTCCATCTGGCTCTCCCCCATGGGACTATCATGCATGATGTGCATAGCATCCTCCTCAACTGCCCCATGCTCCACCATATGTTGCTTAGGCTGAATCATCACAAGTGACTCATCATCTTGAATATCTCTCATCAAGTCCTCTGACTACTCACCTTGCACACTAGAAAACAAATCCGACCTATTGTCGTCAACTCCACATGATGGCTCATGCTCCCTAGAAGCATCCTCATTTGACCTCATGGACTCATCTGAAGAAGAGTCCTCGTTTTGGCATACAAAAGGAATGTCCCTCTTCTCTACCTTCGCCACATCATCTGCATCACTCAAGCATGAGTGATCAAGCCTCCCTCTGCCTTAGATCTACTGATAACACCCTCGTATCCATGTCTCTGATAAATGTGGTGTATCTAGATGCTCAACACTATCCTCATCAATCCTAGGTGAGCTGTATCCCAGGGTACACCTAATGCCCCCGTCCATAAGTCCCCTTGGAGGTAACGATCCAAGTGCCTGTTGCACTGTATCATGGGCCATTGCATACCACCAAGTGTCTTTGCACTCCTCATCATGCCACTGTATGCCCCTGTACACTATTGAATACCGCAAGTTATGACTATACCATCCTGTACTGTCATGTATCCTTCATGGGCCAAAAGATCCACCACTCCACTAATAAACCCTCCATGAGGTGGGCTACATCTCCCCATCTTCTCTAAAGGATCAGAGTGGCTTGACCCCTCACATGCCAATGAAAATGACATTACTGTTCCTATCCTCCATAGCTCAAGTGTACCATATACCCATGAGAGAGCATCTTCTCTACGTACTGCCCTGTCTGGTGGCCTACCGATGCCACCTCCTTCGACCAGCTCTTGCCAAAGTAGGCTAATCACCCTATGACTCCATGCATGGTCGTTATGCTGAGATAGATCTTGAAAAGGGTGTACCCTCCTCTCAAACCATCTTATCACTAGGGATGTCTAGGTCTCTGATATAGATATGAAAATGTGTGTGTGCCCAAACATCAGACCGATCGCACAATGACTACCATCACCTACTGATTCTATCATGTGATGGTAAATCCCACCTGGATCCCAACAGTAATCTGGCCCTCGTGTCCCTCTGGTAATCCATGGAATCTGCTGAAATGTGGCCATGGATGTATCCATCTGCCTAGCCTGCTCCATGGGGTACTAGCTCAGTACCTCTCGCCACCCAACCTCGAGAAAATAATCAAATGCAAGAATCCCCTCACATAGAATAGTCCCTCCATTGTGCGAGTGCTGGACCATGTCGATGTATGCTTGAAGGTGGGGTGCTCTGACACTCCAATTTTCCCTCTAACTACACCATTAGGGAATCCAACCGTTCCCCAATTTGGACCAAATTTTCTGCTAACTCGGCACAAACCACTCTCATGCACTTCAGCTCCTCATTCTACTGTAGGATAGCCTCTTGTACTGATGTGGTCTTCACCTTCAAAGCTAGAAGGTCGACCCGAAACTGATAGCACTGCTATGTGCGACCATCGTCCAATACCTCTGTATCTCCTACGCCTCCTCAAGGGCTAGCTCAAAGGATGGTTGCACACCCTCCTCCATAGATACTCCAATATGCAAGGCATGCTCAATAGCCAGCTGCATGTCATTTTCATCCGGCACCAAAAATATTTTCAAATTGAAATTGAAATTTTGTTTTTGTAAGATCAACTCCATAATTTTTTATCAAGTTAGCCCCCTCCTAGAAGTCTCCATTACCTCTATAAAAAGGGGAATCATATTCCCTCAAAAGATATCGAAACAACACTTTTTTTAATGAATCTTTTGCGGCCCCATGTAGTCACACCCAAATGAAAGAGGTCGAGTTTGGACTGGGTTCATGGACTTATTTTCATATTTTTTGGTTATGGTTTTCTTGTGAGTTTATTTGTGGAAACTTTGATCTGGTATATATATATATGGTGTGATTGGAGAGTGAGAAGCCCGATCTAATAGTAATGTTAACACTATCCATATATACCTATAGCAGATTGATCATGATGCAAAGGTCGATTGATTGGTAAACCATTGTTGGTACATGTATCTTGTACACACACACACATGTGTATCATGAAAATAAATGGATCTTGTATTTGTTAAATTGCATGAAAACCTATATAGCGTTGGAGCCAAAAGGAGTGATTAGAGAAAGAAATACGCGAGTGTGTTGATTTTAGTTGTTGTGCAATAATACACCTGTAACAAAGTCTTTAAAGTTGTATAATGATGTGTGCTTTTGAATAAGCCATACATTGTGTTGTTGGGAAGTTGGATATAGAGTTTATGTGAGCATATCTTTAGGTGGTGATATGTGTGTGTGATAGAGTTATGTGTTGCGGGCAAAATATGTATTGTTGACATTCACATAGTGTATGAAATTACCATATTAGTAGCACTGGGCGTAACTGAGTGTAGTGGCTTCTTGCAGAATACTGTTACTAATATGTGACACTATGTTGATGATGACTGCCTATAGAGCTAAGGGTTTTGTATGGAGTTACTGCCAGGGCATGATGTATTATGGAGATGCTGCTAGGGCTATGATACCGATGCATGCCATAAATTAATTGATGTATTGAGTAGGTTGTTTCATCAGTAAATTTACCCAAATATTATGCTTAGGTTTTCACATTGCAAAGAGACCATTAATGCCATTGTTATTACAATTTGATAGAAGCAGAGGTAGTGCAAAAATAGTGGCTGAAGCATTGCCACTAGTGTGATCTCTCTTATTCGTTTATCTTTTATCTTAAGGGAGGAAGGGTGGTGCACGGTGGAGAGTGGAGTCTCATTTGGGTTAGAGCCAGAGAAAAATTGAGGGAAACAAGGTGGTGCTAGGGCATGTTGGATAATTTGCAAGGTGTTGCAACTTCTTTTCAGTTGGAGATGATAAATCAGAGCGTTGGAGCATCCTTCTAGTTGGAGCTGGTAAATTAGGTTGTTGGAGCATCCTTTTAGTTGTAGCTAATAAATTAGGGGGTTGGAACCTCCTTCTAGTTGTTGGTGGAGAATATAGGAAGTTGGAGCTTCCTATTAATGTAATCTTGGAAAGACCTATATTAAAAGCATTCAATTAATTTTCTCCTAGAAGAGTTTCCACCTAAAATATCTTGTGTACTGTCTTTGATGTTATGCATTATTGAATGGCATTATGTGATGTGATGTGGATTTATGTTTTGGCCTAATGCTAATTCTATTTAATGCTCTGAATATTAAAATTAACTAATTTAAGTGAAACATTGATTCACCCCCCTCTCAGTATTTCCAACAATTTGTATCAGAGCAGATTCCTTCAGTTGCAGCTTAACAACTGGAAGGAAGATCTCAAAAGAGGAGAGATGAGAAAGTCAAGGAAGCACACATCCAAATGATCAAAGGAATTCTCTGATCTTGAAATAATCTCAAATTATGTACAACTAATGAAGAGAATCAATTTGATCCAAATCTTAAGATTGATGAAACCAAATATCATATATGGGAATCTGAAATGAAAGGCTATTTGAAAGCTCATGGATATGATGTATGAGACTCTGTTGTTATTGGAGACACATCAATGATGAATCTAAATGGTACCATACAAAAGAAATGAATTTAATTCTAAGATATTTACTAGACTCTACAAAAGGAAAAGCGGACCAATGCCCATTAGCCAAATGGATTTAGAAGAAGCTTCATAATCTCTACTCAAATAGGCACGCAAATCAAGAAGAAGAATACGATGATTGTGATTCAAGTAATTCTTAGGTTGGATAATCTGACGATGATGAATAAGAAGAAGCAATATTGGACATGGAGAGAGAATTGATTAGTGCTTTAAGTTATCTTAGAAAAAAAGCGAAGGAAAATTGTATACTTGAAGAAGAAATTTCTGTCTTAAGACTTCAAGAGTAGGAGGCAGAAAGGAAAGAAATTTTTTTTTTTCAAGTCAATTAGAGGAATTTGTTCATAAACACAAGGCAAAATTTAGCCAAAATAAAAATGAATGTTGTGCAACCAACTCACAAAATAGAAGAAAATATAGATCAACGACTTAAAAATTATCCTCTTCGAGGGGAAACCTCCTTTACATTACGTAAATGAACAATTATTGGAGGATACAAATGAAAAGACCTAATTTCTATATATAGTAGTCTAAAGGGTCACAATATAATCAGGGCCTACATAACAATAATAATGTAAGGGAAAAATAATAACAATAGTGGGCTTCTATGGGGCAGAATAATAACAATATGGGGACTACATGGGTACAACAATAACAATAAGGGGGCTACACTAACAATAACAATAAGGGTATACACTAGTATTACAGGGACCTAACAAGGAACTCGATGCAACTCTAGATGAAATAAACAAACTCAAGGAATGGTAGAAGAAGCAATTGCAAGACATTGAAATGAAGAATTATGTCATTAATGAGAAGGATAAAAAAATTACTCGCTTGAAGATGAAATTCGAAAGAAGTAGGTGAAGCTTCATACAATGAAGGCACTAGCACCAAGCCCCTGTAAAGAAATATTGAGAAGAGTCTTGATAGCAAGATCCATCAAAGGCAAAATCAATGTGAATGACAAAAGAAGACCGAAGGTGATGATGCTCCCATAATTCATGCTGAGGTAATCAAAGACAAGGAACTTGTTGTTGCTATGACAAAAACCCTCCAAAATATGTCCTTCATCCAAATTTTGGAGCCTCCTTATGGTCATACCATCATTCATTTCAATCCATTAATGCCATGCTCGATCATGTTTTTCAAGCGTTCAAGTATTCCTGCAATAATTCCAAGTGTCAAAGAAAACTACTTTTACATGCTTATATTGTGATCCCTGCATAACAAACTTGTTTTAAGCAAGACCAGTGGTCAATATGTATCCTTGGAAGTCAATCACTGCACAGTCCTTGATGACAATGACTACACAATGCGTAATGATAGTGCTCTGTGCAATGCTTATTGACAGTGACTGTGCAATCCTTGATGACAATGCTTGTGTATGTAATTCCTAGAGACAAATACTGCACAATACTTATGGACAATGATATAGGGGTTCCTCTGCAGATAGTGATTGCACACTCTTTGTCGACAATGGTATTATAATTCTTCAAGTTAGCACTATCACACATCTTAGTGGTAGTCATTTCACTCTTGACTCCTAGTTTCCCAACATGCACTAAATCCACTCACCAATCTTAACCCTTATTGCATGTCTGCTCTCCCTATATAAATATCCCAGTCCATAGCCCATATTTATATTCATCTTTTGCTTTTGAACTCTCTGCACTATTGGAATATAAGGAGCATTCTCTCACTTATCGTTTCAAATGCCCCATCTTTCAGTGAGTTTCTCAACTGTAAATTTTGATTTTGCAAGTGTTGCTTTTGCCTACTTATATTATGACATGTGTCACTTGTGTTTTCTTTGTGTTTGCATGTGTTTCTTTCACTCTTTCATGTGTCACTTTCGCTAGTTTTCACACATCTTAAAGGGCACCATGACACATCTTCTACAGGCAGATCCAACAAAATCTCTTGAACTAGTTGATGCTACTTATCATAAGAACATGTGTTGGAAACTCTTCCATGGCATAACACACTTGTTTGTTGTAGCCGAAAATTGTGTCTTAAAGATATATCTTAAGTGTCACACTTGGAGACAAGTGTCGTTTTACTGTTGTTTCACTATATTCTTGTATTGGATATTGTGTATCTTCTGAACATGTGCTTGGTTGTATGTGTGTGTGTGTGATCATGTTTAATGCATGTTATATGATTTTAATCTATTGTCTCATAGATCGCACACTTATTCAATTTTGGAATTCTATCATGTTCTCTCAACTTGTGCAATCCATGACTAATATTTAGCCTTCAACTAAGTGTACTTCACACTGTACATTCCTAAGCCATAGTGGTGGAGTTCTTACCCCCTATAACTATGAAAACACAATCATGGATTATAACCTCCTTATATTGTGCATTGAGCAACTCTAGAGCACAATCATTACATATTTCTGATTACACTTTCCTAATGGGAAATTTTGACCAACCCTGCCTAGCACTACACACTGCACACTTTTAGTGGACAATCAAGTCATTTCTAGACTCTTGAAAAATATAAATGCGCAATGCTTAGGCCCTCTCCCTCGGCTACTATGACCTGCACACTTACAGTGCCCAAGCTTGTCACTTTTTCTCTCATGAACTTTCCCTCTGTGCAATGCCTTGACCAGCTTTGCCTCCTTTTTCACATTTTACACTTTCTGTGAGAAGTAGGGTCATATTACAACCCTTGGAATGCTCAACTATGTAGCACATAGACCCCTCCCTTCAAGCACTGTGCATTCTCAGTGAGTAGGAAGGTTTTCCTTGCCTCTTGGACTTTCCCAATGCACAATATTAACTTGATTCTCCCTTGCCACTGTGCATTGTGCAATAACAGTGACCATTCCCTCACTCCTTACCTCCTGATCCTGTGCACTGTCCCATCACAGTCAACATCTCACATGAGAAAAAAAAAATATAATAGGTGATTTCATGACTGATGTTGTCTTGTCATGAGTAAAATTCATTTGCAAGTATTATCATCATGACATGGTAATATGATACTCAAGGAGGTCATCAAGGAGAGGTTACAAGAAAAAACTTATGGAGATGAGATACAAAGATACCGTCATGTAAGAGATAAGGGAATCTTAAACCAAGACAAAGAGATGGCAACTCATGTTGACTTAGAAGGTTCCAACACTTATCTAGACTATTTAGAGGGTGAAGAAGAAGTACAAGCTATATCTATGCTGAGGGATTGGAGACATAGAGACAAAGAGGAGAATTTGGCACTAATACATTACAATTAAATCTCATGTCACAGTCACCAAATCATGACTTCTCAAAGTGTCATTAAAAAAGTCTTATGTTGTGCATGTATTTTACCACAATTTGTGAAATGTAATTTTGTTTCTCCAAAAAATGAGAAAATGTAAAGTGTGTGGAAGACCAAGGGTCACACATGGAATGTGGAAAGTCACTAGGAAGTCCTAGCATCATGTAGGAGCTCAAAGGTCATATAGAATCTCGAGAGTCATGAGGGAGGTCAACAGTCACATGGGAGGTGGAGAGTCACCTCATTTGTTATAAGCAAACCATCATAGCTCAAGCAAAAGAAAAAATTCACCTTGGCTTCTATATCTTGGTATAGGAGAGAAGATCATTCCTTGGAGGAGAAAGTGGTGACTTAATGTTCCACTATTGGAGCTAGTGTTGCATAATTGTAATTGTGGATCTTGGAACTTTCACTTAATATTTGAAGATCTCAGAGCTGATGCACTTTCGTGCATGTATCGTGGATGTTGTAAGACTATTATTTTAATGTTTGCGTTATATGTTTGTGTTCATACATACTAAAGAAAATGAACTCTTGTTGAATGGGTGTTGTTATTTGATTTTATGCTTGTTGTTACCTTATGAACTATTTTTCATGCTAACTAACGATTATTTCTATGCTTTTGTGTGTATTTACTAGAATAGTGCTAAAGGCTCACTCTTTCTACTTCCTTGATGAAAGTGCCTTATATACATTGAATTGTATGCTTCATAATGTCAAATTACTTGATTGTTTCAAACAGTGTGAGGTCGAATTGGGACTTCATATCGAGTAGACCCCCTACTGTTGGCAGCATCCAACATCATCAATAGAACAAAAAAGGATTGATCCTCCTCCAAGAAAGAACGTCTTTAGGAAATCATCAAGGAAATATATTCCATTCAGGTACCCTAGTATGTTTAATGGTTATTATTTCTCATGCACTAACTTTGGGAATAAGGCCATGGATTGTAATGCTTATGACAAAGATAATTATCAAAGACATTATCAAAACCCTAGAAGCAAGGTTGCCATAACACAAGAAAAATATTCAAATGGTTTCGTTAATAGAAAGTATATGTTAGTTTCTTTTTCATTCAGGTACCATATAGAATGCTTCAAATGCCATAACTATGGAAATATAACTCGTGATTGCAAACACATGAAGGAGAACTCTAATATCAAGTACAAGAATATTTTGAGAAGGAAACAAAAGCAAGAATATGAGGTTTATGGAAAAGTATTTGTAGTCATTCTTTTAGGATTTCTAAAGTGGAAATAACATGAGGAATCTACAGGTAGAATGGAATATGTCAAGGTTTAGGACATTGATTTAGCTACAGACCTGGATCATACATTATTCTACATAATCCAACTTGAAGACTCCTAGTCCCGTGAATGTTGAAGAGGAGTATAAGTAGCAGTGGTTTCAAATTTGAAGATCTATCCTTTGGTAGTTTGACATATGGAAGATGTGAATAAGTCATACAAATAATAATTAACATTGCGGGAAGATTAGTCAACTTTGTGTTTAATGGAGTAGCAGAATCATGGACAGTTTTCAAGAACTCGTTGTCTTTGTCACTTTAACAGGAAAAATCAACTATGGAAATCAATGAAAGGCATAACATGTCACTGGGAGAGAAGCAATAAAAAAGGAAAGGCATATTACAAGAATACATAGGAATATATTTTTTCAGGGGGAGTAACCCTTTTCCATTGATGTTAAAGGGGGAGATAAATTAGGAAAGGAAGATCATAGTCATGGAGACAGGGGAGAACAATAATCGTACGAGGAGTATGTGTGTTTCCATCAATGAAAAAGGGGAATATTGTTGAATGGTGTTTTCATTGATGCCAAAATTGTCTTTGAACTCTCTTAATATTCATCTATGGATTGCATTGATTGGAAGCTCCAAGGGTTAAGAAACCCTGGAAGGATGAGGAGCCCCTATGGTGTGGTCTGCGTTTTATGAGGAAATTGGTGAGGATCAATAAATTTCTAGGTAAGATCATCCTCATTGTGCAGTCCTCATCATGCCAATTCCAACAATAGGTGACACACATCATAACTCATCACGGTTGAAGATATATTCCCGATCAAATTTAGTGCCTCAAAAGTGTGGTCAAGATTCCAAATTTGAGATGTTGAAGGCATATTAATGATTGGATAAATAATTGATTAAATAATGAGGGTCTTATCAACTCTTAAAATAAGAATGTTCCTAACCGAATTCAACTAGCCAAGAAGGATTATTATTAATTAAATTTTTGGAGATTAATTTGGCTTGTAAAGGAGGTTAAGTCCGCTCCAAGGGGAAAGTGATTTTTGGCTCCAAAAATATTTTCAAATTGAAATTGAAATTTTGTTTTTGGAGGATCGGCTCCATAATTTTTGATCAAGTCAAACTCCTCCTAGAAGCCTCCAGGACCTTTATAAAAAGGGATTTCGTCTTCCCTAAAAAAAATTCAAATCAATGCTTATTTTTTTCATGAACCTTCTATGGCTCTGTGTAGTCACACCCATATAAAGGAGGTTGAGTTTGGAGTAGGTTCTTGGACATGTTTTTATATTTTTTGTTTATCGTTTTCTAGTGGGTTTTTCTGTGGCAACTTTGGTCTGGTATTTGTGATATTTTAGGTGCTCCAAGGTCTCACATCTGAGGCATCAATTCAATCACAAGCTTATCCTTTGTTCCGAGACAAGGAATATTACACTTCTATTATCTAAAGTAGTGTAATAAGCTCTGAGGCCAAGTCACATAGAATTTTTGAGTTTCACATTCATCTTTTCTATCTGTGGTTCTGTGTAAAGTTTCTCATGATAGAAACACTAAATATCATAACCAATGATAGTAGCCAACTGCAAATGTGGTCTGGTGTGACGATCATTTGATCTGACCCTGGTCTGTCGTAAATATTTATTGCAATTATATCTATGTGCATGGGTGAATATTATGGAACATTTATTCTATTATCCATTGTTAATTTGATTTTGATCCCACGCAAGGAGGCCCATCAATCTAGTGCACAATTGATGGTAGTATGATTTGCAAACCGGTTTGGCCATAAGCAAAAGACTTTGTAATTGCTTCTGATATTTTGTATTGTTCTATAAATGTTCAGATCTCAAAGTGGATGCAATGAGTATATATGTGCGTTGAAGTATCAATAGACTATAATCCTTTGGGTTCTGTTTTTGAACAGATAAATGTTGATGATTTGAAATGGTTGGGAGCAAATTGTTATTATCCTGATCTGTCTTGTTTGCACAGATGATGTCCCTATGTAATAGTTACTTGTACTGTTTTAATAATAAACAACGTTTTTTCTCTCTTTGAAAAAAAAAAATCAATAGACCTTGGTTGCGATTGTGTGTTGATCATAGTGCGTATGGAGCATGTGTATGTGTAATGGTAGAATGAATAAGGTAGATCCATTATAACTATGCCCCCCCAAGTATTATCTTTGTGCGATTTTTGATATATATACATTTGGTGCTTCAATAATTATAATGTTCTTCTTATGGCAACGGATCGATAATCTAGCAGACCTAACTATGTTGATGTTGAACATACACTATATATATTTTGTTAGAAATTGTAGCAAGAAAGGATCAATTTGATTTCCGCCTTAGGAAAATTGAGTAATTCAATTTTTCACATCAATAGGATGACTTGGATTGTAGTTAACTTGTGTGACATGGCCTTGTATACTAGTTAACTTAGTTATTTCAAGTTATATGCTTGGAATAGAGTTGTGCATGTAGTGATTGCTAAAATTTAACAATCTAGTTTAGTTATTTTCAGTTGAACTCAATTAACTAAGCTCAAGTCATTAGTTGAGTCAATTGAAGGTAAGTTGAGTAGTAGAATTATTGTTAACTTAGTGATCTCTCAGTTAAACTAATTAATCAGCTAAAAATATCCCAAACATGCATGGAATTCGAATTGCCTAGCTGGAGTGGAGGAAAAGGAACAGTGTAATTATCAATTGTATACTAGTTGAGTGTACATGCTTGGTAATTGAGCAAGTGATAAATTCATTGGGAATTGTGCAGGTAAATAGAGAATTCCCTTATTATTTAGGAGCTCAATTTCTCATGAATTGTGCAAGGAAATAGGAGGAAGTTGGAGGCTTGAATTGGCTAAGTGTTGGTCAGAGAAAGACAATCAACAAGAGAACACCTTTTCAGTGTAGAGTGTACCTCATAGTTGAAGCAAGGCGTTGTAATAGTTTCTCATTCTCATGTGATTAATGAAAAGCAGTGGAGGGGTTTTTCCTAATTGGATTGTGAAATCATTGTGTTTTTGTGGTTTTGATGGTTGCATGTGTTTCTAAATTATGATTTCCATTCCGTAGAATAGTAGAGGAAATTTTTAATCTCTTATTTTCATTTTGAATTCATCAATAGTAGAATTTTTCTATTAATTTCTACATGGTATCAAAGCCGAAATCACACTAGAAACGAGTCAATAGATCTTCTCCTTCATAAATTTCGATTTGCAAACTCAGTGAAGCATAATTTCTTCCGTGAGGGAAAATGTCTTTCAGCGGATTGAGATTGGAGTATTCCCTGTAGGGAACCTCAAATTTCATAGCTTGGAAAGAAAATATCAAAGCTATGATCGATGACAATGGAGTGTTGGAGTACACCAAAACTGACATTCCAAAACTAGCTATATCAGATGCACAACAGTTAGCCTAGTGGAAGAAGGATACCTCAAAAGCCAGGAGGATCATCTTAGAGGGTGTGAGAGACCACATAGTCTCGAATTTGCATGGAAAGGAGACTCCCTTTGCTATGTGGAATACCCTCAATGAGCTATTCGAAAATGGTAGTGATACCAATAAATTGGAATTGAGGGATAAGCTCAGAAACATCCACATGCAAAAAAATGAAACCATTACACATTACCTCTCCATATTCACTTTAGTGTCAAGATGAGCTTGGAGGAGTTGGAGAAAATATTTCATCTTCGGAGCTAGTGAGCCTAGCTCTCCCACACCTTCCAAAATCCTGGCACAACTACCAAGAATCTATAAATGGAAGGGACCAATTACCAAATTGGGAGAGACTTTGGTTTGATTTGGCGTAGGAAATAATTCCGGGGAACATTAGAGATGGAGTAACATCTAAAGTCGAGGAAGAAGAGAATTTTCCTTGGTTGGGAAGGGAAATAAATCTAAGGGAAAGAAGGCCCAAAGTAAGCCAGAGTCTAACCAGAACAATGGCAAGAAGAAGGACCTAAGTAAGATAAAATGTTCTCACTGCTACGAATTTGGGCACTATGCAATAAAACGTCCACACAAGAAGTCTAACAAGAGGCCTTCAGGAGGAGCAGGAGGTGAAGCACTTGCCTCACAATTCGAATTAGACTTCACCCTGATTGCATGCATGGCACACATTGTAATGGGGAGTGTGTGGTAACTAGATTTAGATGCCTCATTCCGTATGCCAATATGCAAAGAATTATTCAGTAACCTAGGGGAGAAGGATCTTGAGATGCACATAGAAATTGGGGATGACAGGGGGTACAGTACCAAAGGAATTGGAACTGTAACCTTTAAGAGGGAGCCAAGCTCCCATATTCATCTGAAAGATGTCATGTATGTACTTGTGCTGAAGAAGAACTTGATCTCTATAGCTCTATTACAGGATAGAGGATATGTTGTTGTTTTCGGTAAGAAGGTATGTCAAACAGTTGGTCTGGCTGCATCATCTCCCTCAGAAATCCTAGGGAGGCTCTATTCGCCACATTGGCATTATCATCCCAAAAAGATGAGAAATTATAGACAAAATAGGCTCTAGTCATACTCTCTAAAGATAGTTATTGGGAAACTATCAGCAATGGGAAAGGGCTGCAAGCCAGGGGTAAGATCATTTGTAGAAAGGATTGTTGCTTAGTAGCTAAGAGGGTAGTATAATTGTAGATCATAGTGGTTTCTGTGAATAGTTGGGGTTCATGGGAGCTTGGGTAAATGAAAGCCTTTTAGATCAATTATGGGGTCACATTTAGGATTTTGGCTCCAGTGTAAGAGGAAAAACAGTTCTTTTCTTCAATGTATGCAACAATTAACCAAGAAATAAACTCAGGGAAATAAAACACAGAGGTTGCGATTTGATAGTACAACCCTGAATCGACTACTTAGAACGGGTCCTCTCCTCTGACATGGTGGACATACATGTCGAACCAGAGGTTTGACAGATGGTAAGAACAAGGAGGGTTTGAAATTTGTCTCCGTGTTCAATAATGGTTTGACATTGGAGGAGGGTTTGACTTCCTGGGTTTTGGGGGTGTTGGCGGCCACTTTATTCATTTTTAACATAATCGAAACAAGTTGCAGGTGGGGGAGACCGACAGGTTAGTTGATTGACCAAGCAATAGCTGAAAAACGACGTTGGTATGGAGCTCTGGATCAACTTGCTGGGTGAATAGTGTTGCAGAGCAATCGAACGGTGGGAGGAGTTTGCACAGGAAAACAAATCAAATTCAAAAAATCTGAATCAAGATAGGTTTTTATAGGCGGAAGGGAGCAATGGTCGTCTAACGCCATGGGGGGGACATGTGGCGGCAAATGACTGGGTGGTGGTAGGTGATAGGTGGACGAGAGTAGGGGGGAAGAAATTATTGTTTTGCCTTCATTGTTCGCTTGCCGACATCGTTGGCATGTGGTCCCCACCTTCCTCCGATGAGTGAAAGAATGGGGGGCAGGATCCTGCTGTGAACCCCCAAAATTAATATGGGCCATTGGATTGGCAGATTTGCCCGTTTGACTATTCAACTCCGGGGGGTAGCGTTGATTTATTGACTGTGTAGGTTTCCCCCCCGAAATGTCTCTGGGGGCTGATCGGACGGAGATGGACGACGATCTGCCCTGAGATCTACTCGACCTTTAATCGAAATGGAGTCCATTTGTTAATTTCCCTTTTTACCCCACTGCACTTGCTTGATGGAGTATTCCATATATGTGAGCTCTGGTATTAGAACTCCTATTGTGTCACCAGGGCCCAAACTTTCCCACCTGATCAATTTGACTATTTTTGGAGGCAGAGGTATTGAAAGCAAACCTCTTAATACCCCTACAAAAATATGATATGAAAAAACAACACATAAGGATCATATACCACTTCGTTCGCGACTATGTTCAGAGAAGGGTAGTGCAACTTGAGTATACATCCATTGATGAACATGTAGTCGACATTTTCATGAAGTCCTTGCCAAGAGACAAGCATGTCGACTTTAGAGACAAGACGGTAAGAAACACTTTCCTCGATAAGAGGTTGTGTTAGAAAAGTGTACCTAGGAAAAATGTTTCCTAAGGTTCAGTGTCTAACCTAGGAAAAAGTGTCCAACATGAACCCCTTAACATAACTTTATGAGAAATAAAGTTAACGTGACTTTATGAGAGATAAAGTCATAAAGTGACTTTTTGAATAATAGATGAAAATGTGACTTTGGAGATAAAGTGACTTAAGCGAGTCAGTGAGAGATCAAATCCCCATCTTTGATCTCAAAGGCTAAGATCAAATCTCAACCATTAGATCTTAGGGTTAGGTCACTCTTCATGAGAAAAACAAAAATACATCTCAAGGGAGGCAAAGGCACCATTGCCATTCATGAGTTTTGAATGAAGAGAAGAGAGCAATAAGGAGAATTTGCACAACAAAGAAGAGGAGCTACAACATCGAGGAGGGCATGAATCCCAAGGAGAGGACACAATTTCTTAAGCAAGTTACAACACAAATTGAGGCACACATTCCAACAATTGTACAACTACAACGCAAAAATCAAGAAGGATATGGCACATTAAATGCTCAAGTCGTACAACAGGAAAATCATCATGATTTCCGAGTGGCACAAAATGCAAGGGGGCTTCTGTTGCATTAATTGCAGCCCGAATCAACACAAAATTCAAGGAAAAGTGGTCACAAGTTTTGAGGAAGACGGGTAGAAAAATCGAGGAGTTTATGCAATATTTATTATTGCATGTTCATATAACAAGTGGCATGAATTTTTTATCAAGGAGGGCACACAAATCGAGGTAACAAAGGCACAAAATTCAAGGAAGAACTCTGGCACAAATTTCTAAGAAATGGGCACAATTTCAAAGAGAAATCTGCATTCATTGTTGGTTTGTTATTGTTGTAAAATTTCTCCGAGAAATAAAAAAATCTCCTCTCATTGGTTTCCTCTTCGAGGCGTTTCCAAGGGTTATTGCCCAAAAATTCGTGTCAAAATTTTGTGAGTTTTCCACTGTTCTATCTCAACAAAAGTAGATTAGGCTCGTGCTATAATTTTGGAATTTACAAGTTTTTATGACAATAGAAAATTATGTGGGTTGGGCATTAAACTTGATGAAATTCCATGAAACTTAACGCCAAATTAGGTTTAAGTGAAAAATTTCTACAAATATAACATAAGCATAACATTAAATAACCATTGGCACGATTCCAACATATTATGTCTAGGGTGATTATGATCATTTATGGTTGGTACCAACAGCTATCAATTGTTAATGGAGGATGCTCTTTTACTTCAAAAAGGCCAAAAGCCAAGATGAAAAGCTTATTATTTTGCATTGTCAAAAGAGGCCAATTGTGCCAATATTCCCACCTCTAATGAACCTATGGTCCAACCATATGCGAAAGCCTATCATTGCCATGCTGCAGATAAGATTCCAAGAACCCCCTTATTCATAGTACAACCTCCACCCCAAAACTCTAATATATTTTTTCTTTAGACAAACCATCTCAAAATAAAATTTCCATACCTACATTGAGATATATTGCATCAATTAAAGCATTTCTTATTAAAGATAATTAAAGCATGTGCTAGATCACACTATATGATAGATTCTTCCATCTCTCATAGCGGATTTGCATTTTAGAAATATTTTATTGGTTATTCTTTGCATCACATGTTCAAAAATGTTTGTTCTTCTATGCTCATGTGCATCATATAGTGCTCCCTATTAATAACATAACATTTTTTTTACATGGGATACACAAATATGAATAAAGACAAAGCATAGAGGTTGGATGAAGATAGAAGATAGATGATTTGCATTGCAACCAATTGTAAAATGCACATTTACATGTCAAGGGTCAGATCAATGGAGATGTTTTTCATTAGACAAACCATCTTAAAATAAATTTTCCATACCTGCATTGAGATCTATTGCATCAATTAAAGCATATCTTATTTGAAAGATAATTAAAGCATATGTTAAATCACACTATATGATAGATTCTTCCATCCCTCAGCGGATTTGCATTTTAGAAATATTTTATTGGTTATTCTTTGCATCACATGTTCATAAATGTTTGTTCTCCTATGCTCATGTGCATCCTATAGTGCTCCCTATTAATAACCTAACATTTTTTTTTACATAGGATACACAAATATGAATAAAGACAAAGCATAGAGGTTGGATGAAGATAGAAGATAGATGATTTACATTGCAACCAATTGTAAAATGCATAGTTACGTGTAAAGGGTCAGGTCAATGGAGATGTTTTTCATTGATGTAAGATCATGAAAATTTTAAAATTTCTAGTGAAAATAAACGCACCAATTTAGCAATTTTATGTGTTTATTTCATTCGTAATCTTTAACATTTAGTCAATTAGATTTAAAGTAATTGGGAGGAATGATTGTTATCCTCTCCACTTAAATTTAATTCCTACAAGTGACATGTTGAGCTCATATTAAGTATATTGTCATAATGACTTCCAACCTTGTTGTTGTTCGACCTTAAAGCTTGAAAAATATTTTACCCTTACTTATTTACTGAGTAAAAAGTGGAATGAGTAAAAAGTGGAATGGTTAGTTATGAAATAAAATCTCAAACACTTAATTAATTGTATCCTCATTTCAATAATTCACTACACATTTCACCAACCACACATTAAAAAACATTTAGTCAAAACGCTTTAAAAACTACCATATTAACATATCAATTTGGTATGTTTGCTTGGTTTAAGCTACAATACACTTACATTTCAAGAGATCCACCATTCCCAATTCCAAGTGCATTCGATCACTGGAACCCATCTCTACTTCTCTTTGCGTTCATTTTGTGGTGGGCTTGGGGATTGAAACTGCACTCTGAGCAACTGGTCTGGGGATTTCAGCAATTGATTGTCGGATTTTAGGGAGGTCGTTGGAAAATAGGGCACTTAGTGTGCGAGTTATCACACTAAAACATTGGACATAAAGTTATGATTTCTTCCTTACATAAACTTGAAAAGTATGTTAATACAAAATGCATGTAGTATCTCCCTACGTTAATATAAAATGCAAGTAACATTTCTGCCTAGAAGATAGGGATATGATATGAAAAAGGCAAAAGGGGTTTAAAGTGAAAAAGTCATTAGGCCATGTGTCACTCAAATTGGACGTATATCAGCTTAGATCCCCTCTGAGAAAAGGAATCTTCTATTTGAATTCCTCAAGCACTCCGTTCATCACGGGCTTTCGTGGGCTAATAAGAACTTAGAACACTCAATTACATGATTTTATCATGCGGCAGCCTTTACCAGAGTAATAATAAGAAAAGAACCCCTCTTGCCAAACCTCTGATTTTAATTTTAGTTATAATATAATATAACTACATCATACAAATATCCATTGCTTGAATACTATACTAACATAGATCCCTTTTAATCCTATTATCTTTTAAACACGGAAGGGATAAAAATCAACAGAGGTGCAAACATTTTTAGTGTTTAAAAGATGAGGCTCAAGATGGATCTATGCTTGCTGGTTTGTTTAATTAGTGATTGGCTTATTTTTCACTTTTACAATATGGACCTCAACTCTTTTTTTCATTTTATACTGGGCTATAAAGTATAGCCAGAGAGAAAAATTCAGAACTAACATCAATTGTAGAATATAGGTGACTTTTGACCACTAATAGAATTTTCTGATGGCAATTCCACACTGCCAAGACCCAAAATAACTGCATCAACTTCTGCATTCCAGACACCTCATTTCTTCCTATTGTCAATCTATTTGGCATAGTCCACAGGTAAATGAAGAATCAGAGAACAGGTCAGATTTAACATATTGAACTAATTCTAGAAAGGAATTCAATAGAGCCATCTGCCTATTGTATGATCTGAAAAATAGTTGTAATTTCTATCATCCTATCGCTGACTGGCTGAAGATCCAGAATAACTCCTAAGTCCTTTCTTGAGAGCGTCAAGGTTAACTCCATTGCCGACCAAAATACTAGTTGCACCCAAGTTTGAAACCTGAAAGAACACGATATTGTGAGAACAAGACACATTATTTCATTTTCATAGAGTTCCTATTCTGCCCCAATTTTCTAATAAAAAATGTACCAAATCTTGTCATAACATATCAAACAAATGTTATCAATGGAAAAAGAACTGAGAAGAAGTTTACAGCTTCAATGTTTCGATTCTCATCATCAAAGAAGAGCATCGACTTGAATGGTAGTCCTGTTTTCTGTTGAATTTTTTGAAAATGCTGTGTCTTGTGAGTCGAACTAGGGTATATTTCCTGCTTTTACAACAAAACAATTGGCCAACCCATAAAACAGTTGCTTCTAACAGAAACAAATAAAAACTGCATTTACTTATATGTTGCAGAACATTTCGAAACAATGCTTACCATGGCTGTGAAGAATGAAGTAATGCCCAGTTTATTTAAAAAGGCATTAGCTATTGAAGGTGTAGGTGTTCGAGAAGCGATGGCCATAGCAACACCCTTTTCTTTCAGGGCATTCAGTATACCCTTTGCCTGAGGGTAAAGGGATGGCTTTTCTCTTGGTGATCTACATTCACTGTACAAAGCAGTTATGCATGTAAGTACACAGCATAGGTTTTTCTTTTGGTAGAGATGAAAGTTTGCTGCACCAACATTCTTGACAGAAAAGTAATGAAAACCCACTCCGCAGAAAATATCAACTTGCTAGACTTCACAGTTAACATGATCACGAATATGTCAATGTGCTAGTGCATTAAAAGAAATAAACCTCTACACAATCACTGGACAAAGTAAATTTCCAAATCATGGCGACAAAACCTGACAACAAATGATTAAATGCACTTTAACAATGATACCTTAGCTATATTGGCATGTTGTTTTGACAACTTAAAATTCAACTTCGTTAGTAAACTAGAATAACTCTATATAGTCTCTTTCACACTCCATTATCAACTTCTTTCACCAAAATATTTTGGACTCCATATAGACAAGGTCAAGTAATATATCCAAAAACCTATGTAGGCAGATGGTGGATGTTTTCTTCATCATGCCATCCTCCTGTTCTTCCACAACGTCATCCTTCCCTCTCTCACAGCAAAGGGCTTATGGAGATACAACTCCCTGCCTTCATTTTGCAATGAGAAATGCTCAAAGGTAGGCATCAGTTGCATTAAGGTTATGGCCCTTATATCTCACCTTTGAGCAGTTACATCTTACCACTGCTAAGACCTTTCCGCATGCCCCCCTTTTGAGAAAAGCTCCATATGGATGTTGATCCCCAAGCTTAGGTTTCTCATGCCAATTCGCTTCATGATACCAGACCATCTATTGGTGATTGTCTCCTAAAAAATTGAGCACTAGCTAATTGCAATGGGTTTCATGCTGAGTTTCTCCAGCTTGTGCTGAATCTATTTCCTTCCAGATAGCGGGTCTCTTTAATGATATGGTTTGTTTGGTTTTCCATCCTTTTCAAGCCAGCATATTATTTATCCTATTTATAAATCAGGGGACTGTCTAATCCCAATAATTAAAGGAATATTATCATTGGGCACACTTTTGACAAATTGTATGCTACTGTCCTTGACATGTCTGTCATAGCAGTTGCACAGAGGTGACTTCAAGTAGGATTACTATCTTCAATCTTCGAGCTATCATCAAGGCAGCTAGATTGTGTTGAGGTCTACTATTCGTTTGTGGACTCTAGTAAGGCTTTTGATTCTATAGTCAGAGACTTTCTTTGAGAAGCTTCATGGCATTGATGTATCAAAGTTGGTCATTATTTCTATCACGAGGCTTTACAAGATATGGTTTTGGGTCATCAGCTCGTTGTTAGAAAATCAATCTAAAGATTTTATATACAAACCTCATTGCTTCTTCTAGGGATGGCTAGATGAGATCATTACATCCAACACTTAATTGGGTGTACAGTAGTGGGTTGTTTCTTGTCATTAAGAGCACTATTGGAGATAAACAAGTGTGTCCTCTCTCTAAAGCATTATTTGGGATCTATATCAATGAGTTTGACGAGTTCCTTAAGAATAATATAGAGGTTAGTGATGGGTGCATGAGTGTATATCAATGAGTTTGATGAGTTCATTTGAAATAATAAAGATGCTGGTGATGGTTGTATCTTACAGGTCAAATAGCCCCACTTGACTTTACTGCTATTGCCAGGCATCCACATAACATGCCTGATGCACAGATGGAGACGCACAGTATCAGAAGTGCCTAAATTTCAAGGTAATAACCTAATCTCTGCTGGAGAGCATTAAGAGGTTTTCTCCTACTTTCTTGAGGATTTTAACATTGTGAATGAAGATGTCAAGATGAGCCCTTTTGTCCAATCACTTGAAGGAGAGAGTAGAAGATGGTTCATAGGATTGCAGAGTAACACTACTCCAACTTGGGAGGCATTCGAAATCAAGTTCAAAGAATATTGGAGCAAGAGGAACGATGAGTGTTTCCTATTGGTTTGAGTTAAAAGGTATTCAGAAGTAGGATAACAAAACTGCCAGAGAATTCAATCAAAGGTTTGAGAAACCCTACAAAAAACTCCCTGCGTCAGTAAGACCTAGTGAGGCCCGCCCTTTAGTAATGTATTCCAGACTCTAGTGCTTTTGGGGAAGATTTCAATATATGTTAAGGGAAAAGTGTCTGACAGATTTGAATTCTGCGTATTCATTGGCTTATTTGTTAGAAAGGAACTGAGTAGCTTATGGTAAGTCTACCACTCTTGATTTCAGATAGTTAAGAAGGAAGGGCTCAAAGAAAAGACAGACCTGCTAGTATTGATGCATCTATTAACAATTTTGATCAATTATTCCAGCAGATGTCTTGGTTTTGTGATTCATTGTGGTCACCTATAACAAAGGTTGTGAAAATGGAAAGAAATCAGCAACCTGTTTCAGCTCCTAAGCTGCCATATGTACCTCCATGGAAGAAATTTACTCTTCGGGATGAAGCTAAAATGGTTGAAATTACTTCTATTCCTTCTATTCTCAGAGGCATCTAGACTTCTCCAATTGATTACTATCTCCCCAGAGCCCCTTCCCCCATTTGTTTCTCCCTTGATGCGCCAAGCCATCTCTTGCTGACTAAGGTATTAAATCATGCTATTAGAGCGGATATTTATAGATTGTATATTGAGGTCACCTAGATCTCACCTCCGATGAGCGTCAACTAAAAGATGTCCTTCTACCTAGAGCACTATTTGGAGCTATGAGATGGCATCATCGTCCAAATCCCTTATACGCATAGAGATTGGATGTACTCACTCAAGATCCCTTTGGGACATCTCTAAGTCAGCTCTCATTGACTCTGGATAGAGACAAATTACCATATACCAAGATCTGATAGGATCTTCCAGGTGTGCCACTTTTAGGAGCCAAAGACAAAGATGCAACTTATTTTTCGGTGTCCTCTATACTGTGAGATCAAAGGATGCTATCACTGCCTCTGTAGGGGCTCCCTCTCTACTTTCTCTCGATACTAGGACCAAAGATGCTTCACCCTCTTCATCAGGGAGATCTTCTACTACAAATATCATCTCCTGAATGCCATGTCCGGCCCTGGGATGACCAAGCCAATCACCTCATACAGCCATGTTGATCCGTCAGATGGAGAAACAAATGGCAGGCAGGGTTTTAGAGTGCACCAAATAGTAGAATGGTGAGACCTTGGGTTTCTCATTAGCCTCCCCCTCTGGAAGGCCAACTGATATTATTGAGACTAGATTGAAGGCACCAATCTGTACATCATGACACATGTTCTCAAAGCGTTAAAAAGATCAACTCTAGACAGATTCAAAGTAGACCACCTCCCACTTGTTAAAGTACCTCCCAAATCTAGAGGAGCAACCAAAGATCTATTCAAAGTTTCCTTCTTTTGACCTTGGATTTTAGGAGTATCCCTCGCTCATACATCCCCCCAAGGATCATACAACCAGACCTTCGATGATTCCAGAGACTCCGACAACGATCCAATGCCCTATTTGCCCCATTTATCCTCAGCCATCAGACTCAAGATACCATGACATCATTGGCCTCATCATTTGACCTCACCCTCTCACTTTCTCTCTCTTGACAAGATCTTGAGTTATCCACCTTTCCAATCTTGGACAAACTCACTTAGTGTTTTGCATCACCATATCTTTGTTATGGTTTTATACATATGTTTTGATGATGGCAGCTTGGGAGTGGGAGAGAAAGCGTGAAGTGGGAGCGAGGAGCGACATTTTCAAAAGCTCTCGGGTCGGGAGTAATTTTGGGAGCGAATTTAATAATATATATATATATTGATGCACATATGTCAACAAAAGAGTGTAGAATGATGAATTAGTGATAAAAAACATAAAAACATGGATTAAACCATATTCATCTAGTAGTTATAATCTTCATCAACCACAGGTCCACAAATTGCAAGTTCTCATTTATATAGCATGTAAGGGTGCACATAACAAAAATAGCATTGAGTGCAATCCATCTCTGAACCGAAAATACATCAACAAATAGGCTCCAGATGGCTTCTAGCATCCAAAAAAATCATGCTACAACAAATACCTACATATTATCAAAATCATTGCCTATCTTGGGATCTTTGTCATTAATATCACCCTCTAAGCATTAACATAAGATAGAAAAATTGTAGCATGTCAAGTCAAGATTTTGTTTGAGTGATGGATACATTTTTAGTAGGGTCATGATAGAGGAGTTCAAAAACCAATGTCACTAACATCAAGGTACATAGATGCCTTGGTCCTCTTGATTAAATACGAGTTCCATACCCTAGTACATAACAAAATCCAATGGAAACATTGCAATCCCCCAATCTTGAAACACTGAAAAAATGATAAGTCTGCTAGATTTTGAGTGAGATCTAAAATTCTACTTTCTGCAGGTTTAATTATTGAGGGGAGGTATGACCACATCTTTTGGACACCTTGCATTGTCCATAATCTGAATCAGATCTTAGAGGAGTTCGACAATAAAGTCCCATTGATAAAGGAACTCACAGGGGAAGCAAGGGAGATTGTTAAATTCATCACCAACCACCACTAATCTCAAGAGACAAAGGAAAATAAAATGTATTTGGCTATCCCCAAGCCCCCTAGAGCTCCTAGAGTTCATAGTCCAACTCAGGCGGGACCCTCACAATAGGGTCTATCCATGATTCCAAGCTTCTCACGAAAGGTTAAGAATTTGACCTTCCCTAAGGGCTTCGTGAGAATATTTGCAACCTGCTCATCATTCCCAATGTGATCGAGCCTTACAGCACCTCACTGTACCATGTCCCGGACAAAGTGGTACCTAATATCAATATGCTTGGATCGATCGTGGAACACAGGATTCTCAGAAAGACAAATCCCACTCTGGTTATCGCAAAGGATAACAGTGGTATCTAGCACATGCCCAAACAACTCACTGAAGAGATTTCCTAAACAAACAGCTTCACAACAGGCCATACTCGCTGCAATGTATTCGGCTTCAGTGGTGCTCAAAGAAATCGATTTCTGTTTCCTGCTCATCCAAGAGATTGAAGCAAAACCCAGGGTGAAGAAACATCTAGATGTGCTCTTACGATCCACCACACTGCCTGCACAATCAACATCGGTATATCCATGGAGCCTCATACTCCCAGCAGTGTATCTCAGCCCATGGTTGATTGTGCCCTGAAGATATCTCAAGAGATTCTTGGCACCAATCTAGTGAATGTGATGAGGCTCAATGATTAACCATATGTTGACTCAAAGTGTTCACTGCAAAACATACGTCCAGACGTGAGTTCACTAAGAACATCAAGGCCCCTACGAGTTGACGACACTCTGTGGGATTTCCCAACTCGGGCCCAGCAGCGCTTCCACACAACTTCTTAAAGTCGATTTCCATCAGTGTCGACACTGACTTACAATCCACCATTCCAAATCTCTCCAGCAGCTTCACAACATATTTTCCTTGAGAAAGGATAATCTCACATGGCTTCTGCCAGACCTCCAAGCCTAGGAAATAGTGCATCAATCCTAGGTCCTTCATCTCAAACTCAGAAGCTAGCTCCCTCTTACATTAATGAATGAGAGGGTCAACACCTACCAGGAAGAGATCATCCACATAGAGAACCAAAATGAGAGGCTTTTCTTTATCAACCTTAAAATAAAGATTTGGATCAACATCACTTCGAGTGAAGCCCAACTTCATCAAGCAGCTATCGATCCTCTCATACCAAGCCCTGGGGGCTTGCTTCAACCCATAGAGGGCTTTCTTCAACCTGCATACATATGTGTCTCTATCTTGGACTTCGAACCCCAGAGGTTGCTCCACATAAACTGTAGAAATTTTTGAATCCTTATACTTATGCAGAAATTATTACTATTAATCTGATTAAGCTCCTCCTACTTATACAAGTTATCAACTGAATAAATTCAAGTTAACATCGAAGAAAAACACATAATAGATCTCTACCAATTCAGATCTAGAATAAGCACATGCACACATAGACAAAGTGACATAGTTATTTCTGGACAAACTGTCCAAGGAAAAACCCAATGTGGGAAAATCGGTCTCTGGCTGCTGGAGGGCTCTATTATTAAGAATATTTCTACACAACTCTGGGTTCCAGATCTGGAAAACCCTACAGAGAAAACTCTAGATCTACAGCTCCTGGCTGATCTAGGACCAAAAATACTGACTGATCCACCCCCTCAAATGGGATTTACAAAGCTCAGTCAGATCTAGGCCTAGAAACCCCAGCGCTGCCCCTGAAAGGCTCCGCTTCAGCCTTGGATGGCCTCCAAACCCTCAGCGCTCTCTCTAGAAGGGACTGCATTACCCCAGAATGGGTGATGCCGTCACTACGCTGCCCCTAAAGGGTCTCTGCGTAACCCCTGAAGGGTTTCTTGAAAATTGTGCTGTCCATGCTGTTGCCTTCCTCTGCGTTGTCCTTGAGCTGATCTCTTCTGTGCTTCTTGTGTATTCTAGACCCCGGGATCAGATCATCCCCTTGGTCTAAATTCCCCTCTCTGCAACTGAAACACTTCTGAGAATTCTTAGCAACCCCGCCCTAGAATCTCAGCTTCGCTTCAGTGCTCTGCCTCTGTGTGTCTTTACAAATGACCCCAAGCCTTTCCTTTATACTTTTCTCGTTGACAAATCAACGGCCAAAATTAAATCTTTAATCAATGGCTAAGATTAAAAGAAAACTTGATCTGTGTGACTTAAAACAATTTCATCACATGTTTAATTAAATTCACTTTAATTATTTTATTTTCCTAAGTTTTAACTTAGGAAATACACTTAAAATTATTAATTAATTTAATATCTCCTAAACCAAATGAAATTTCCCAAATCCATTTCTAAGTCTTGTAGATCAGGTGAACTCTAGTCCTTCCTCAAAATTTGGGACCTAGAGCACAACTGGTGCTACCCCAAATACACAAAATCTCAACACTCACTCTTAGCATCAAGGATGTGCTCTAGCAATACATCACACTATGCATTACATGACTTTGAGTATTGTTTCTGTGATGTTGAAGCTTGGCCTGCTGCCACTCAACTCTGCACCGTTGCTGCCATTCTATACTGCTGCCCATGACTCTGCCACTGCCACTGCAACCACTGTACTGCAGTTCCCTCTCAATACACTGCATTTGTGCTGCTCATAGCACTGCCATTGTTGATCTTCTGCACTGCAACTTTAGTTGTTGAGAGAAACAACTGAATCTCCTGCCCAATCTTTGACAGACAAGTCAGATGTGCTGAATCCTCATCACTGAAGCTCCATAGGCTACAGATCTGTGCTGGCATCTAAAGAACGATTCACAGCTATGGCTCTGCACTGCGTAATTAGACTCCCTCTGCACAACTGAAGTCACATCAGCTCCTTATGCTGAAATCTATCACGCAGCTGCTGCACTGCGCTGTCCCTCTGAAGCTCTCTGCGTTGTTGCAGCTTTGTACTGCGTAAGCAGCACTGCACTACGCTGCTGAAGTCACATCAGCCTCTGCGCTGCTACTGCTTCTACACTGTTGCTGCTTTGCTTTGCACTACTCCTTCTAGCCTCCAGATCTACCTCTGCTTCTGCTTCATCCGTGATCTATGCACCCACTGCTCCACTTGTCCCGCTACTGTCTTAAGGCTGTCGTAGCTCGCTTGTGATCCAAGAGATGAGCTGCTCAAGGATCCCGCCTTTCTTCCTTGTAGCTCCTCTACATGTCGATGTCACCCCACCTCCGTGGTTCATGAGCACTCATGGCTACATCATCTCCTGACCCACCATCTGCCACAACTGCCAGGCAAGAAGATGCTTCCTTGTCCTTTTTCTTTTCTGGACAATGGCTAGCAAAATGTCTCATTTCGCCACACTGGAAGCACTTGATCTTTGAAAGATCCTTCTTCTTCTTCGACTGCTTCTTCGATGCCAGCGTTGCATCTTCCTCATCCTCCTCCTTTACTTTGCTCAACCCAAGGTTGTGCTGCTTCTTGGTGAATCTTTGTAGTTCTTCTTGCCGCAGGATTGACCATAAGTTGTCCCAATCTGGGAGGTCTGCTCTGCCCAAGATACTTTGGACAAAGGTTTTCCACTCATCCGTGACTACATTGAGGGTAGTCTTGACTATCACTGCATCATCTACAGTTGCACCCGTTGCAGTCAGCTGATCCTTGATTGACTGCAATCTGAAGAGAAAATGCTCGATGTCTTCTCCCTTGGTCATCATGAATGAACTCAAATGGGCCTCCAACAACATCTTTCTTTGGATTGATTTTCCCTCATACAGGGAAGTCAAGGCCTTCCACATCTCATTAATTGTCCTCTTCTCCGCTATGTGTGGTACAATATAGTCCTTGATATTGTCCATTATCAGCTGCTTGGCATGCCCAACAGCTACCCTATGCTTCCGTAGGAGATCCGCATCTGTCGGTGTGGCCAGAGTCTGCTCTGCATGGTCTCTTAGACCGTATGCCTCAAGGACAATCAGGATCCTTGCTTTCCACACCAAAAAGTTTGAGAGGCTCTCTAGCCTATCTTGATCACGCAGTCCATGAGGAGCCATTTGCTCATAATGTGTCGGAGCTCCTCCTCTCTATACTAGAGATCTGGATCTAGGGTCCTTTACGAACTGGGCACCCTCTGCTCCCTCTGACACTTGATTTCACTCCTTGGAAATCTACCAAATCAACTATGATTTAGCTTCTTCTTTGATCCTCTGATCAAACTGCAAGTTTCCTTTGGCAAGAAACTGAGAAGCTGATCTCTTCCCAATCTTTATCACTTGTGCTAAGGCTAAAAATATGAAAACTTTAGAAATTTAAACCCACCAGCACTTCTAAATTTTTGCCGCTTTTCTGCAGTCTTTTCTGGACCTGACAGATTCAGATCTGAATCACACTGGATGGCTTCAGACCCAACCAGCGTTGTTTCCGAGCTGCCTCTGCGCAGTAATTACGTGGGCTTGCTAGGACACAGTGCTGGACAACGTCACCCTTCCCTCTGCGTGAATCTGCTCCTGAAAACTGCGTTGTCCCTTCAGATCTGCTTCTTTGCTGCTTTCCCAACTGCAGCTAGATCTTTCAGATTCTCCTGCTGTTGACCCTTCTAGATATGCAAATCCTCTGATACCATGTAGAAATTTCTGAATCCTTATACTTATGCAGAAATTATTACTGTTAATCCGGTTAAGCTCCTCCTATTTATACAAGTTATCAACTGAATAAATTCAAGTTAACATTGAAGAAAAACGCATAACAAATCTCTATCAATTCAGATCTAGAATAAGCACATGCACACATAGACAAAGTGACACAGTTATTTCTGGACAAACTGTCCACAGAAAAACCCAATGTGGGAAAACCGGTCTCTGGCTGCTAGAGGGCTCTATTATAAAGGATATTTCTAAATACACAACTCTGAGTTCCAGATCTGGAAAACCCTACAGAGAAAACTCTAGATCTACAGCTCCTGGCTGATCTAAGACCAAAAATACTGACTGATCCACACCCTCAAATGGGATTTATAGAACTCAGCTAGATCTAGGCCTAGAAACCCTAGCGCTGCCCCTGAAAGGCTCTACGTCAGCCTCTGAAGCCCCTGACAAGCTTTGCGTCAGCCTTGGATGGCCTCCAAACCCTCAGTGCTGCTTCTGGAAGGGATTGCGTTACCCAGAATGGGTGATGCAGTCACTACGCTGCCCCTGAAGAGTCTACGTAACCCCTGAAGGGTTTCCTGAAAATTGCACTGTCCCTGCTGCTGCCTTCCTCTGCGCTGTCCTTGAGTTGCTGCTGCCGCTGCCTTCCTCTGCGCTGTCCTTGAGCTGATCTCTTCTTTGCTTCTTGTGTATTCTAGACCCCGGGATCAGATCATCCCCTTGGTCTAAATTCCCCTCTCTACAACTGAAACACTTTTGAGAATTCTTAGCAACCCCACCCTAGAATCTTAGCTTAGCTTCAGTGCTCTGCCTCTGTGTGTCTTTACAAATGACCCCAAGCTTTTCCTTTATACTTTTCTTGTTGACAAATCAACGACCAAGATTAAATCTTTAATCAATGGTTAAGATTAAAAGAAAGCTTCATCTGTGTGACTTAAGACAATTTCATCACATGTTTAATTAAATTCACTTTAATTATTTTATTTTCCTAAGTTTTAACTTGGGAAATACACTTAAAATAATTAATTAATTTAATATCTCCTAAACCAGATGAAATTTCCCAAATCCATTTCTGGGTCTTGTAGATCAGGTGAACTCTAGTCCTTCCTCAAAATTTGGGACCTAGAGCACAACTGATGCTACCCCAAATACACAAAATCTCAACATAAACCTCTTCCTTATTGAACCATGTAAAAAGAGAGTCTTCACATCCATCTGATGGAGACTCCATCCTTGCGTTGCAACAAGGGCAATGATCGATCAGATGGTGGCATAGTAGGAAACAGGTGCAAATATATCATCATAATCTATGCCTTCCTTTTGAGAGAAGCATTGGGCAACAAATCTTGCCTTGTACTTTTCAGCACTTCCATCTACTCCATGCTTGATCTTGTAGAGCCATTTCGAGGTGACAACGGATTTGTCTTTCGGTCTCAAGACCACATCCCAGACATCATTCTTCATAATAGACTCATATTCTTCGTGCATAGCATCCTTCCAAACTTGATGCTTTACGGCTTCTTCAAATGTTCCAAGCTCATATTGTACAATGCTGCTAGGTACCCTTGGTACCTATTCAGCTTCTTACTTTCCCGGAATGTTCCCCTTGGAGCAATATGTCTCTCGGCATCTTCGAGAGTGTCTCTTAGCCATGAAGGTCTTCTTTTATTTGAGGAGGCTTGATCTATAGGATCCATCGAACCTTCAACATCGAGCATCGGTTCAACCTTCAGTTATTCCTACCTTCTAGCTTCTTCTTCTGCTTCTTTGTCTTCCTTTGAGATGGGAAGATTTCTAACCTTCCTGAGGGCAGCACCTTCATCGAAGGTGACATCATGGCATATTTCCACTTCTCTTTGACCATGCACATAGATTCTATATGCTTTTGAGGTTTCACTGTAGCCCACAAACATTCCCTTCTTCCCAGAAGCATCCAGCTTGCTCCTCTTTTCTTTCAGCACATGAAAATAAATGGGACTTCCAAAAACTCTAAAATGAGAGACATCGGGCTTCTTACCAGAGAAGACTTCTTCAAGAGTTTTGGAGTCCAATGTGGAATGTGGGCATCTATTTTGGACATACACAGCGGTGCTAGCGACTTCTCCCCATAGAAACTTCAGAAGACCTTGGTCATAAAGCATGGCACGAGCAGCTTCAAAAATGGTTCTATTCCTCCTTTCAGCAACACCATTTTGTTTGGGAGTGTACAAAGTGGCGGTCTCCCTCTTAATGCCAGCTTCCTTGCAATAGTCATTGAATTCATTTGACTCATACTCGATCCCATTATCGGTCCTCAAAATTTTGATCTTCTTCCATGTTTGATTTTCAACCAAGGCCTTGAAAGTACAAAACCACTTGAATGCTTCGTCCTTCTTCTTTAGGAAATATATCCAAGTCTTGTGGGAGAAGTCAACTATAAAAGTGATATACTATAAGCATCCTCCCAAGGATGTTATGGGTAGCATACCAGATAGATTAGAATGTATCAATTGCAAAATATCATATGTCTTCATGACACTTGAGGGGAATGGTCCCCTTGTATGCTTTCCTTCGACACAACCCTGACATACACCTTCATGGTCGTCTTTGAAATCGGGCATCCTTGTCACCACCTTCCTTGCTTCGGGAAGGGCTTTGAAATGAAGGTGTGCAAACCTTCGGTGCCATAGCTCGGATTGAAGGGTTGTGTCACATGTCATGGCCCTCAGCGGACTTCCTCCAACCTGATAGAGTGTATCAACTTTAAAACCAATGGTAAGAGCTTCATTGAAGTTCTTCCAAATACGTACTTTTCCATTGATGAATGCCACCTTGAATCCTTTGTCTTCCATTGCCGTAATGGACACAAGATTCTTCTTTAAGTCAGGTACATACAACACATCTTGAAAGCAAAGGACTTGACCTTGATTTAGATGAAGGGTCACAGTCCTTGTCCCTTTCACGGGATAGGTGGCATTGTCTCCAAGGATAATTTCCAGATTAGTATCATTTTCAATCAAATCAGAGAGGACTTCCTTATATCCAGTGAAGTGCCTTGAGGCACCACTATTAATCAACCAATTACCCAGTGTATCAGAAGTAGATGCAGCAGAGAGGGCAGATATAAGAATATATTCATTTTTCTTATTATCAACAACATTGGATTCATCGTACTTGGATTTCCTTGACCTCTTGAAAGGTTGCCCATTCCCACTTCGATCTGAGGGGGCCTTCCTCTTTCCTTTGAACTTGTTGTTCTTTTGATTTCCATTCCCCCTAAAGTCGTTGTTGTCATCATCTCTAGGAGAGTCCCTTCTATTGGGGCACTCTCTTGCATAGTGACCAAACTTGTTACAAGTGTAACATCTTCCTTTTCTTCCATTGGTACCCGCTCTTCCATGGTTTTGATTTCTCGGACCACCATTGTTCCTCTTCTTTGCATGAGCGGTGAAGGCAGTAAGGTCACCTCCATTCCCGTTCGAGGGATGGTCTCTCTCCATCATCCTCGTTTCCTCTTGAGCGCATCTCGTCAACAATTCATCAAAATCAGGAATCACATTGTTATTAAGAATCGTAGTAATACTAGTCTCGGGGGAGTCCTCCAAGAGCAATGAGAATGAGCTCTCGGTCAGCTACTTCTCCAATAGCTAAGAGATCATTCCTGATTTCTGTGAGCCTCATAAAATAGGATTGAATGGATTTTTCTTTGCCCTTCTTGATATTCTTCAACTTGTTTTTGAAAAAGAGAACTTGATTAGCATTGCTAGCCCTGAACATGCTAACCAACTTATCATACATCTCTTTTAGATGTGCCCAGCTCGGAGATATAAGCAACCAAGTGCTTATGTATAGAATCCCTGATAATCATCTTCGCCTTGATTTCCCCTTTTCTATACTTCATCTTTGTGGTAGCCAGTGCATTTGAAGGAGGCTCATTTATCTTCCCGTGCACATAATCCATGACATCTTGATCTTCCAATACCAAATCCAAAGACATTTTCTAAGCATGATAATCAGACTTATCAGTCATCTTATCATCAGACTTGAAACCCTTGTAGGTTGAGGAGGCCATTGGTCCTTGATAAGACAACTTCTTCGGTGATTGCTTTTCACACTAGCTTGGGCTTTGTCTTCACCTTAGCTTTGATACCATGTTGATTTTAGATAACCATGGTATGTTCTATGCTTAATGCAGTTTACTTCAATCTTCTTGTAGGCCCAATTCAAATTAGCAATCACATAAACATGAAAGTAAAAGGTGATAGAACATAATAATAGATCAATAGAAGACAAGCCAAAATAATATATCAGAATTTGTAATTCTTCTTGTACAGCAAATGTAGAAAGAAATGTTTGTTACAACAGTCAACAGGATGCCCTAGCCAGCAAAGACTTTTGCTGGTCAAACCAGCTCTTTCAACCTCCAAGAGGTTCAGTCAAACATATACAAGATAAGCCTTCTTTAAGTGTCACATACACCTCCAAAGACAGCTCCCAAAACAGTCAACGCAATTCAACAAAACCAGTCAACGCTGCAGTCAAAGTCAACGTCCTTCCTCGATTTCTGTGCCCTCCAATGTGGCCTCCAAAAATTGGAATTTCTGCATTCAAATCAAAGTCAAAGCTTGAGGGTTGACCCAAAGTCAATGCTGGTCAATGCTGTACAAAAATCCCTAAAAACAGTCTGAAATTTCTCCAGCTTCAGATTCACACGTGGGAGAGAGAGAAGCCTCTTCTAGGCTGTACGAACCAATCAGATGATGAGGAATGTGTGTGATGAGATGATGATGAAATGAGCAACGAGCATCATCTCTCTCCAATTTATATCCATCAATGAGGGTGTGTGACACATCTTTTGGGGCTTGTGAGCCTGCATTACAATTCTGGCCGACCCTGACAATTTGCACGTGTAGAAAATAAAATCAAAACATAAGTTCTGCTCATCCAAACAAGATGATCTTTATATCAATCTTGCACCTCTCCGAAAGAGGAATCCAACAAAAATATCATCATCATCGTATGAGCAATGCAACATGGAGTTTGGACCTAGTTGCCCAAAATTAACACTAGATCTAGACCTGTCTCACTCTTGAAGAAGATGATGCTGATAATGTTGTTCCTTATGCTAAAGAAAATCGGTTCTGTGCTAGACTTGAGGCCTTTGGGAAATAGAATGCTTGTTTTCTTGCATATGGATCTAACCATCATCCAGAACATGAAGGGCTTGCTTCCTGTACATATGAAGACACAGACCCTTGTTTTCAGACTCAAGCACTGATCCAAGAAATAAATTCTACGAGCAATTCAAGCTCTATAACAAATTTGTTGCTGCTCCTGATTAAGTATGTGCACCAAATGTCATATAAAATGACAATGCAGATGATGTAGCTAAAGATTGGCACGAGATTAGAAATTTGTTTTGACAAAGAAACAAATCCAGATACCAGAGATCAGATCGAAGAAATTTAAGAATCCGAGGAACCAAGATCAGGGCCGAAAAGAGCAAAGGTCTGCACTCAAACATTAAAGCCTGTACTGACCTTAGAAAGCCGGATTCCAAGTCAACTCAAGAAATCTGTAAGCTGCTATCACTATGTAGTATGAACTATAACCTATATTCTTATAAAAGCATCTGTAAGCTGCCTATCTTTCAAGGTCGTGACATTCAAAAAAAAAAAATCTGAACTGTTATGTCACACTTCTGAGCACGAATATTTCACAGACCTATATTGAATCTTGAAGAAGGGTCGAACCCTTGATTCTTATTTAAAAGGTAGCCCTTCCAGCAAGGGAAGAGTTAATCCCTCTCAAATTGATAAGTTGCAGTGAAAGAGCTGAGTAGCACTTTGATAGCTTAAGGAACTGAGCCCCCTTCAAGCCCATGTCATCGGTGTATTTCGAAGGCTTGAATTAAAAGTTTAAGCCTCCAAGAAAGGGAGTCAAAATTTCTTCCTCAGGTATGTTTTCACCATGCTATTCAAGGTACATCAAATTTCTGCCACTTTGTTTTATAGAAGTTGAGATCGTTCTACATGTATATATATATATATATAGTTTGATCAAAGAGCCGACCTTAGACTTCAGGATATCTCTCTTACAGTGAAGACAAATCTTAAATTATGCTCACAGCGGTTCACTTTTGACTTCCAATAGTAACATAAAAGGAAGCATCATTCTTCTATGATATCTTTACAGTGATACCAATATTAAGGTACCTCTACAGCATTCGTATATATGGTATTGCATAGATGGTATATTTTTGTGGTTAGTTAATTTGAAGTGACATTTCTTGGCTCATACTCCATATAGAGGTCACACAATACTTTCTGAAGCCTACTATAGTTAGTTAGTTATTCACAGTAATCAGGCCTATGTCTATGACCTTGACCTTGATGACATTCATCGATGCATGTCCTTGATGTATTTATGGTTGACTGAACACTTTGTCAAATGACATCAGAGTTGCAGATCAATAAGGTTGTTGAAGGTAAAAGATCTACCCTCAAATTAGACAAAGAGTTTCAGATCTTAAAATTGAAAGCATATCATCGGAAGCAGTACATCAAATGATTCATCCTCAGGCATTTAATTAGATTATGTATGGATTTTCTTGCGTGAGGTAGGAATGGCATTAGACTTGCTGTTTGTCATACAGTCAGTCAAAATTTGGAATAAGTTTTGATATGACAGTCCAAAGGCCGTTATTTTGTCAAATCTCAGATATATGAAAATCTGACCTAAGTTGATCTCTTTGGAAGTAGCATAATCTTCTTGATTGCAAGGAAAAGCAGTCTAGAAGACCTAGGACAATGTATCATTCAAACAACAAGATTCATTCATCTCATATAGAAATGGTCTTTCTGTAAATTACAAAGATAACTCTCTAAAGATTCCTATTCAGCATCAGTCCTGTTTTTGATATCTCAGCGAATGTAACTCAGCATCATCTATGTCCTCTTCTTGGTCCAACTTCAATTATGATATCATTATAAATTCAGAAGATGATCGTGTTATAGTCTTGTTCACAAACAAAGTTGTGAACAAGACAAATGTAAATGTGGATTACCTTTTTATTTAAAAGGTCATGTCAGTCACAACTTATGACAAGAAGTGCAGCTCACTTGCAGTCCCGATACTTAAAGATCAGCTTATCTATCAGCATGCAATCAAAGATTTATTCTTCCTGGGTGAAGACAGGTTTTTAGAATTTATGTTTGAAACTTTGAAGCTTCCTAAAAGTCTGTCGTGAACTAGACTTCAAAGGGCGTTCCTGGTGAACTTGCTCTCATGGAAAGCAAGTCATATAAACTGAGTATGATGGTTCAATATCAAAGTTACTCTCCCTATATTCAGAGGGAGTTGACTCTTGAAAGTCAAGAGGTAGGACCTTTCCTTGATTTTGAACTTAAAGGTCTGATAAAATGGAAAGTTACTAATTCAGATGGACCCTGGTAATCACCTAATTTTGAGTCAACTTATGGTTTTGCCTCATAACTGCTCTTTAAGATTTATGCTACTAAGGATTGCTGGACTGGCTATATGGTGAAAGGAAAGAGCACATATAGGTGCTGGATCTCTTAGGACCTCTCCTTTACCTTGTAAATAAATCAAGACTGAAGTTTGCTGCCCTGAAAGCACCATTAAAGCAGAACTTACAAAGCAACAAGCTGAAGCTATTTAAGGAGACTCATCAGCAGCCATTACTGAAGAGCAGGATACAGAGAAATTAGTGCTTCTCATATTGACACCAGATACTATTTTTTATGGTACAGTAAAAGGACATTCCTGTGTATACCCGAATTATGGCATGTTTTGATTAATAAATTACCTACAACATGGATGTATCTTATGATGAGCAGGGTGCCAGATGAACCCTTTGCACTCTGGAAAGACAAGCTCAGGCTTGTGGTCTCCCTGATTAAGAGGAAGTAAGATCAGTTAAACATTTTTCATTGAGATATGCTAGAAGCAGAGGATTACTAAGTGCTGCCAAGATCTCTGCTGTAAATCAATATATTTTATATGTTGTTGGATGAAGCTATGAGGCTCCCATTGATTTAGTTTTTGATTTCCAGAAAGCAGCTTGGCACAATTCCCTATATGAAGGGATTCTTGGCTGAAAATTGAGCTCTAGGAGCTCCTAAGGGCTTGGGGCACTTATTGAGCTATGAGTGACCATAGGGTGAGTGGTTCACCTTCCCCTACAATTACGGACACATGTGTGTAGAGTGAGTGGTTCACCTTCCCCTATTGTTGATGACATATGCATAGGATAAATGGTTCACCTTCTCCTATGGCATATGAGCAGGATGAGTGGTTCACCTTCTCCTGCAGATACCCTAGTTGTTGAAAAGTGTAACTAGGTCCGGTCTTCATAATGACATGTAATTGTGAATTTATGTAATGAAGAGACAAAGATAATAAGATGTATTTATTGTAATACTTGCATCATGGGTTTCATGAGCAAGGAGATTTTATTATAGGTCGAAGACTTCTTCTTGATGTCTTTAGGGGTTTGTCATCTTGTCATAAGTATATAATTTAGAGTCATGTATATGAAGTGTTGTTACACTTGTAAAGACAATTATTGATGTAATGTGTATGCTCCAAGACCTTGTCAATATGCTCATGAAAGTTGGCTCAATGTGATGCATATACCCTTGAACAAGTCGGCTCACCCATAGAATTGTCATGTCGGCCTAGAGGAAGAAAGACAGCCTTTATAAATAAAAGAATCTGCGATCTCATTTGGACACATCAGTTTGGTCATGCTCTGACATTACAGTGTGAGAAAGTGTATGGTTTCTGGGTGCGTAAGGAGACAAGTCAGCGAAGAAGGGTCTCATTACAACCAAGTGAAAGGGCTCTCATATACTTGGTCTTGAGTATACTGCATCTCAGTATAAGGTCTGCAATATAGTGCGAGATTAGGACTGTAAACAAGGGCAGAGAATAAGGTAGACCGAGGGCTACCTTAGCAAAGGTTGACTCTGTAATACAGTGCATAAGAGAAGAGTCATATACATCACTCGTCTCAAAGATCACTACAGCTGCAATGTAAGGCTATATATAAGCCTTGATATATATCTCAGAAATGCATAGAGTGTAAAGGAGATCTTTGTCTAGAGAACGGAGAAAGGTAGGCTGAGAAGAAGTGTTTGGGTGACCGAGGCTACATCAAGGAAGAGAGGATAGAAGGCTAGGGACTGAATTTCCCTAGGGCTGGTGCAAAGCAGTGCAGAAAGAAGATGCACATAAGGAGCCTAGAAAGAGCAGTGAGAAGGTCTTAGAGGCATATTGGTGACAAGGGTCTGTGTCATGGTCATGGTACTTGTAAATTGGAGATCTAGAAGAAGAATTACTTTTGGGTTTTCCTCTCCAAGAGGGAGATGTTTTTGCCTTGGCTTGAAAAGCCAAAATTCTGTGTCTCTTGTGTTTTGATAATTGATTTGATGAAAGACATAATAAGCTAATGAAGATAAGATCTAAGTAATAGAAGCATAACAAGTATAACACAAGCAGTTATCAAGTAAGAGAATTGAATTAAACTTTGCCCTACTAAATTCTCAACATGGTATCAGAGCTAAGGTGTTGAAGACAAGAAAGGGCAGTTTTACAAGAAGACACAAGGATCGAATTTTGGGAAGGAGGTCAAAGATCAGTTTTCAAGGGAAGCTTCAAAAAAAAGAGATCTACACTAAAAGATCAAAACCCTAGATCCAAGGAAGAAGACCTCCATTCAAAGAGTAGCTTGCAGAAATTGGAAAACCCTCATGCCATATCAAGAAGATCAAAGACCTTACTCAAAGGACTTATGCATCAAGGTCCTTTCAAGAAGAAAAGCAAGATCAAGGAGGTGATCTCTATCTTCAAGGAATCTAAAGCTATCTCATTGAAGCCAAGTCAACATTATTGGAGACATCATCAAATCATCATTTTGCTGAAGTCATCAAGCTATCCAAGGTGATCTACCGCTTTACACCACTCTTGAAGAATTCTATCTAAGAGGGAGCTCCTGCTACTATCTATATCATCATCAACAAGGAAGTTGTTTGTAGAAGAAAAGCATCTATTCAAGTAAACTTTAATTATATTTATGACTTAATCTGAAATTGTGAAAATGTCTTTTTGCAAAGAAAGCAACAAACTGGTTGGGGTTTCAAACTTTCTTGCATGGAAGAAAAGGACAGATCTAAATCTTATTGAGAATGAAGTCATGGCCTATATCATGAACTATATCTTCAAAAGAAGATACTCAAGCACATGCCAAATACATGAAGGGAGACATAAGAGCCCAGATGATTCTTATAGAATCCATAGAGGACTCTCTCATCCCCTATGTATCAAAACTAGAATCTTCAAAAGAAATATATGACAAATTGGTGGAGCTGTTCTCGGTGAAGAACTGCAGGGGAAGAAATGTCTCTGAGACAAGAACTATACAAGTTGACATTGTCAAGAGAAGAAGGAATCACTTCATATTTTATGAAGAGTTCTGAAATGTGAGATCAACTGCAGGAAGTAATGTCTGATAAAGAAATGACTACAGAGATTTCTGAAATGTGAAATCAACTGCAGGAAGTAATGTCTGATAGAGAAATGACTACAGTGTTGTTGAATGCTCTACCTAAGGAATGGGGAAACTTCACTTCAAGTATCTATGGGAAGAAAGAAGCAATACCATTCTAGGATATATGGTCTCTATGTAAGATAGAAGAGACGAGGTTAAAAGCTAAAGTTGATATAGGAACAAATAAGGGAAACTTCACTTCAAGTATCTATGGGAAGAAAGAAGCAATACCATTCCAGGATATATGGTCTCTATGTAAGATAGAAGAGACGAGGTTAAAAGATAAAGTTAATATAGAACAAATAAAGAGAATCAAACCTATGCTGCCATGTCAAGAAGAAAGGGAAGATTTGGTAAGTTTGGTCCTCAGAAGAAAAAAAGAAACATGGATAAGATACGATGTTATGGATGTAATGAACATGGGCACTATAAGAAGGATTATCCCAAATCTAATAAGGACAAGAGGAAAAAGGAAGAAACTCATGCTGCCAGAGTAGTGGAAGAACCAGATTCAAAGAAACCTAGGAAAGAAAAAGTGAAAGATCTCTATCATGATTGAGATCATCTTCCTCTTTAAGAGGTATCTGTTGGTTGTAAAATGGTATGTTAGGAAGCATTGTATATTAATTGGCATCGTGATGAAAGCATTGAAGGAGGAACACTCGTCGAAGGAGGATGTGTGACAATTATGCCGTGAGATAAGTAGCTCTTGGGTGCCTCACTGAAAACAACACTTGTGGAAGATAGTCATCTAGATCAGGGGTCATCATCCAATAGTCATATGGAAGCAGGTGTTGACATTTTATAATGGAATCCTCTTTGGATTCACTATTTAGAAAGAAAGCAAAAGATTTCATCGAGAATTCTAACTTGCAGAATTCTCGGAGTAGGATATGATGACATATAGATGAAGCAGGTCAAGGGAATGAAACTCTTCATTCTAAGGAAACCTGCTGCAGGATGACTCAAAAGGAAAGAATGAGGTACATGTATATATATGTTGACACTGGATGCTATGAAGTCATGTCATGTGGTTGCAAGTAGTATACTTCTATCTTTAGAAGTATGATCAATATAGAAAGCATAAACTCTTCTGATACACAGGTTGCCAAAAGACATAATCTTCACTAGATGAAATCAACATAATATGTCCTCATATGGAATATGAGGTGATTGTACATTAACAGAGAACTGCACAATGGAAGTTCCTAGGAATGAGGTAAAACTGTGTGGAGAAAGAAAAAGGAAGAGATTGTGGGAAGTACAACCATAGAAAGAAGCAGTCAACATCCAAGGAAGCCAAGAAGACTTGACTAGAAAATCTCTTGGGAAGATATGTAGACTCTAATAGAAGTCTGGAAAAGATGGAGATCATTGACAATAAATATTTTTAGGAGATGTGTCAATCTATAAACAAAGGATCTTGATACATACAAGAGGATGTCGTGGTGAAAGATCATCACTAAGGTAACTTTTGATTTAAAAGTTCATATTTATAATTAATTAATATCTGATGAGCTTATGCAGGGCTGCCAAACGGAAGTATATATCTTCCAAAATTGATAACCATATGACGGGATGAAAGATCCTTGGGAGAAATATGGTTCGAAGAAAAGCAGCATGGCATGAAAGCTAGACTGGATGAGAAGATTGATAGATCACTTTCTGACAGAAAACATGACTCTTGGGTGAAAGTGATGGATGATTTGTGCCCTAATGAAGAGATCCCAAAGATGAAGGCTCTTCAACAATGAAGAAATTCATGACATTGAATGAATGAGTTCTTCATGAGCAGTTGGGTGTCTCACCATTGTTGCTGCAGGTCCCTGGTTAAGAGGGAGCCTGGTAATAAGTTTCTTACTTGGAAGAAACTCAGTAATTCCTAAGCCAAGAGGGAAGCTTAGGTACATTCATTTGTGAAATATGTCCTCCCTAGTTGAGAGGGAGAGATAGACACATCATTCCGGTCTTCACCTGGAAGACAGAATGCGGGATTGGGTAATCATCTGGCATCCGATACTCTTTTGGTATGTATTAGGGCATCCATGGAAAGAGTAGTCTTGAAAGGAAGGATATTCTTTGAGGATTAGCTATCTCGATAAGAATAGTCCTAAGAGGTCATACTCAGTGAACACTCAGGTGGAGTATGTACCATAATGACTTGTAATTATGAATTTATGTAATGAAGAGACAAAGATAATAAAATGTATTTACTGTAATACTTGCATCATGGGTTTCATGAGCAAGGAGAATTTATTATAGGTCCAAGACTTCTTCTTGATGTCTTTAGGGGTTTTTCATTTTGTCATAAGTATATAATTTAGAGTCATGTATATGAAGTGTTGTTACATGTGTAAAGACAATTATTGATGTAATTTGTATGCTCCAAGACCTTGTCAGTATGCTCATGAAAGTTGGCTTAATGTGATTCATATACCCTTGAACAAGTCGGCCTAGAAGATGCTGGAAGAAGTCGGATCACCCACAGAATTGTCATGTCGGCTTAGAGGAAGAAAGACAGCCTCTATAAATAAAAGAATCTGCGGCCTCATTTCGTTAGTTAATGTTTAATATGATTGCTAATGATTTAATGGGCTCATGGTTGAAAGAAATACCTAACCTAAGCAAAGAACATGTTAATCCAAAATTAACATTATCTCCTATCAAATTTGCACCAAGGTGCTAGTCATCACCCATTTGTGTTATTCTTCCAACTAGGAACCTACGGTTGTAGCATTGGAAAACTAGAAAAACTTTAATGATCTTTCCTGCGGGCCAATTCTGAGGGGGACTTCATAATAATAGCGACCTCGGTTTGATTAATATCTACATTCAATGCCTTGCATGATGCTAACTGGACCACTCGTTCTTTGGAGGCAATGGAGCCCTAGAAGGTGCTCCTTAAAGATTGCATTTGCCCATGATTTCCCTATGGTAAACACAGGTATCAAGGCCTAAATCTCAAAAGTCTATTACTCCAACCTGTTAAAATTGAAGGTCTTTTCTGGCCTATAGCATTTTAAAGCGTAGGAACTTGGAACTAGTTAAACCATTCCTTTATTGGAAAGGAGATCAATTCAGATTTGGCGTGTCAGTTAATGAGCACTAGCTTATTGTCTCTTGTCATTACTAATGATGGAAAGCCTCTTGCAGAAGACAACTATGCTTACGTCAAATTTGAAAAGGGGATCAAAACATGTATGACAATCTTTTTTGTAACTTGTACGTAAAGGGATTGGGTGCCCTGGGTGCAACTCAAAGATGCTTTCCGATTGAGGAAATCAAATAAAATGTATCATCCCATATCTACTATCCTTAAAGCTTGGTATCAGCCATCCATGCAATTGGTGAAAGGATTGCAACCGGAATAGCAGAAGACCACTTTTTCCAATACAAGAAGGCCGACAGCTGCAAATGGATCAGTCATAAGCCTTCATAGTATATTAGACTCAACATAATCTGGAGGCTACGTTATACAAAAAGTATCTCTTCTCAGACTTTGAGTACTTCATGTTTCTGCATTGTCTGCAGAATTTTTCTGTCCATGCAGAGTGCACAAGCCAACACTGCATTTTGACTGTTGTATTTCAGAGTCACATTGCATTGCTGCAGATTATGAGCATCATTCAGATTGTGTTGTTGTTTCTCCAAGAACTTGTTTATAAAATCTAGGGCTAGTGCTGGTTTAATGAGCTTTACTTTAACAAATTTTGAGAGAATTTTGCTCGATACTTGTTACTCTGGGAATAGATTTAGTGCTTATTTGGAAAATTATTTTCAATGATTTAGTTCTAAATTTTTGCTAAACTTTTAGTGCTTAGTATGTTCGAGGGTTAATAATAATAATTTAATTCACACAGCAATTTGACTACTAAAGTCTAAAAAAATGTACATACTCCCTTTCTGGATTTGAACCTATAGCCTCTTACGAGAAAGCACATGTTCATAACCATTATGCCCACTCCCATAAAGTACTACTCTGGTGACCTTTCTTCAATAAATTTACAGGTATGAACAATGTGCAGTGTTTTCACTATCTTAAGATTCCCATGCACAGGTGAATGATAATGCTGCTGACAGCTACTAGAATTCATGTTTTTAAAAGAAAGGGATCAATTTTCCACAGCAGGTCTCGTAGCTATATTCCCTTAATATATTTACTGTTCCCATCCATGTCAGAACAAACTAATTGGAGACCATATGGACTATTGTCAGAGCAAATTAATTGGAGACCATATGGACCATTGATTGCAGTTGCGAATGAACGGAGGGGCGAATTCCTTTAATATATTATATTTCCCATCCATGTCAGAACAAACTAATTGGAGACCATATGGACCATTGATTGCAGTTGAGTGAATGAATGGAGGGCCGAATTCCCAACAATCCAAGAAATACCCGAATTTCAAAAATAAGGAAAAATGAAATCAGGCCTCAATTAAGATATAATATCGCTCAAAAATGAATCCAGAGACGGGACAAATGAAAACACCATCGTGAGGAAAAGAGTTATGGTGGAATTTAGAAAGAACAATAAGAGAAAACTCACCAGTAGAAAGGCCAGAGAGTGTAGTCGAGATCGAAGACGATTAAACTAGGGACGATTTGAAATACGTTGAGCATCTGCAGAGCTTCAGCTTTGACTTGTTCGTCCGCCATCCCCGACCCCTCGGCTCTTTCTATCGCTCACTGTATGAAATACACTTCATAAACAATTATTGGGCTTTATATTTTGTGGGAGGATTAAATCCCTTTGTTTTTGTTATAAGGACAGCAATTTTACTACTAAACTCAATTTGATTACTGAAAGTCCATATAGGTCTACCTACTCTACTTTTTTGAATTTCAACATATTTAGGTTTATTTACTCTCCTCTTTTTACATTTGAACATATTACTTTTTATAAAGAACATTCATTAAAATTTAAAAATAAAATCAATTCTTATAGTTAAAATATTTTAATGGAGTGTTATCATTGAATATATAACCTTTTACAAGCATACATGTTTTTCACCACTAAGTTCAAATAAACAAACAAAAAAACGCTATTCTTATAAATAAAATATTTCAATGGAATGTTATCACCTTGGCAGATGTGTAAGAGAGATTTGAATGTTGGTATAGTATAAAATATGTGCACTCTAAAAAAACATTGTTAAAAATAGTTTCATTTTTCAATCCTTTAAATATATTAATTTAAAATATAATCAATATGCTAACAATATATACCACTCAACTATGATGATTCTTAGAACATATTAAAATTATCTCTATTTAACACTACTCACTACTTAAAATACGATGTTTTTGCATAACACACAAATATTATCTCCTTCAAGGAAAGGTTATATTTCTTGTTCATTAGGGTTATTACACATAGGGTTAACCCATTGTTGGGCATTTGGTTAGTTTCATGCCAACAAGTACCTGCTTTAAATCCCTATTCACCAGTTAAATATGATGATTTTTAATAACACACAGCGATTATATCCTTTAAGTGAAGGTTGTATTTCTTATTCATTGAGTTATTGCACATAGGGGTAACATATCATTGGGAATTTGGTTAGTTTCATGCCAACATGTACCTGATTTGTATCCCTCTAGGTTAGGTGTGATAGTATACATTGGAAAGTTTATTAGGGATATCACCACAAATGTGGAGAAGTGTCGCTTTAGATTCCCCATGAGGTTTTCCTTGATTTTTTTTATCTGTAAGGGTAATATACATGATCTTGAGAATGCCAACTAGGTCTAGTTGAGTGATTGTGGGATGGAGTGTTATCCTCTAGGTCTAGGTCTAGTGAGCATTATCCTCCTACCTAGGTTATGTTCATGTAAGTGGCATGTTGAGTTCATAATTAGTATATTATTATAATGACTTTGATTATTATTGTTGACATAGACTTGTGCCATGAAGAATCTAGGGTTACCCTAGCTATCATCCTCATAATGAGGAAAATTTCTTAGGGTTTTTCATTGCAATATATTACTTGGAGAATATGTGTGTGCTTGCGGTGGTAGGGGGTGTGGAGATCATGAGATAAATAATTATTAAGCCTCATCCTTCAAATCAATAATAAATTCAATTTATTGATAATTGGAATGATAAGCATTCCTCTCCTTTAATGGCTCCTTTTGATATGTAAAGGAGGGACTTATAGCGCACTCACTTCACCAACATGGATCCTCTATGGAATTTGCTTCTAGTCTTTGTTCTTCATGTTTACAAATATTTGCGTCTTTAATAGTAGCTACAAGGCTTACATTCTAGGGTGCAATTCAAAGTGAAAACTTTGCTACAATACTATATGCTCACAATATGACAATCAACAAATATAATGTTGCTCAATCAAAATTCAATTGCTTCCTAGTTGACTTCTTTTGATGGGCTACCAATCACATGAGATCTTTGTAGCATATTCATAACCACATGCTCAATGGAACCAACTCAATATAATAGTGACAATGATCCTAACATTATTACACATATGGTTCTATCCCAATTCAAGCCAATAGCCTTTATCGCAATGCTACAAACTTTCTTTGTAGTGTTTGGGCATCCAAGAACTCAACTTAATGAAACCAATTAAAAAAAAATGCTAATTGATAGATTGGTATCCTTCCAAATATCAGTAATGTAATGAATTAATCTCTCTTCAATAAATAGAGGTTATAGCATAATGGCCATACAAAGGAGTGGCATATTTGGGACTGAATTCTCCCATATTTATACTCAACTACCTTTAACTTAAGCACCACTAACACAAATATGAGTTACTAGCTAAATAGTTATATGAGTGAAATGATTTATAATGTAGGACATATAAATCATGATTATTATTAACCATGCATGAGTTTGTAGCAATTAATAAATGAGACGGATTTACTGGAATTTAGAGTAATACGAACCATTCCATACTAATGAATTCCCAAGAATTTTTTTTAAGGAAAAAATCATGTGATTCCTCTTGCCTAATTTGTGGATGACACAATGACCTTACTTCACTCTCCAATGATCGGAAACAAATGCCTAGACACAATTACTTGAGTTCTTTGAGAAGTAATCACAACTTTCCAACCTGTGTATAACTCTTGTGTCATCTAGGCATTGAGAAAAAACATCCTGCAACTCCCAAGGATCTTACAAGGAAATACAACCTCTTAGTATATGAATGGACAATGTATGGCCCTCTTAATGGAGAATTGATATCATAAAACCATATGGAGGAGGCATTTGTTCTATTTGTGGCTTCATAACCAATAAGCTACCTAATAGACTTATAAACTCGCTATAATAGTGCAACAATAAATTAATGTAAACCATAGATCTCCAATCTCAAGTAATTACATATGGGCATCACAAGGTTGTTAGTACTTTTCAATTGATATAGGTGATTGAAATTCTGAGTAAATTCAATAAAAACTACAAATGGAATTCTTCCTCAGCACCAACAATGCACTGAGAATAGTACACTAAATATAAATAATGAGCATTATATAAAACACATATATGAGATTCTCACTACAAGTTTCTAACCACATCCAAGAACCACAAAGCCATCCCACATTGATCACATAACAATAAAATTAATAAAATAATTGACACAAAGATTTACCGTGGAAACCCAAATAAGAAAACCAACATCCAATGGTTGCTCAATTTTCATTTTGACAACCTCATGTTACAATGTTGTGCATGATTCTATAACCATTCAATAATTCACACTGTTCCTTCTCCTTTGTATCCTCCCCTCTTGGCCAAAAGATCCTTTGAGAGTCAAGTTACAATAATATATAGGAGAGTTGGGGGTAATGGGAAGGCCAAGAGACTAATCTTTCATTTCCCATTCATCTCTTTCTTTTCTTCTCATATATATATATATATATATATATATATATATATATATATATATATATATATATATATATATTTCCTCTCTTTTCTCATATTTCACTTTTAACACTTCTATTATATTTTTTTCTTTTCACATCCTCGCCAAATTAGAATTAGGTATCGAGTCTTATAACCATTATCTCGTGTTTGAGTCCATTTCAAATTACCTTTACTTTGTCAATGCATAAGTTTAAGGGTTTCATTTAGGACAACGTGCATATGCATTAAAATGAATGGAATTACTTTATTACACAACTTATTGATTCCATCAAATCATGGGAGGATGTATAGAAAATTTGGAATCGAAAGTGTTAGTATCCCTCAAGCTAAATTAAGTTAGCATTCCTCAAAGTTAAATCCACCATTAACAATGTTGGTAGGTGATTATATATATATAGTTCAAAGATGGATAAATATTGACTAGAAGACTCATAATCATCAATCATGGTGTATTATGATATTAATGAAAGTTGATTATAATCTCTAAGGATGATTTAATAAAATATTTAAAGAAAAAATTATACATTTCAATTGCAAATATTATAATAAAAAATTGAAAAAAACATCATATATTTCAAATGCAAATATTGTGTTTACATTAAATGTAGAAATTATATATAATATGCATGTATATATCCAGACTCTCCTGATCTAACAATATTTATCTTCTTGCTAAATACAGAATCCTTCCACTATAATTCTTGTGGAAATTTAATCAACAATTGCAAAACACATGAAGCAATAAAAACACACATAACACAGTTGTTTAACGGGAAAGCCTGAAGCTAAAAACCCCAACTATCATATATTATGTATCATGGAAATCATGTAACAATCTCATACAAATCTTAGTACATCAAGCTCTCAGTACAATACAATCGTCACACAGTATCATGAAGAAATCTGCAAATCCATGCACTGATTTATGCCTCCTGATAGCCTACCTCCACTGCGCAATCCAAGCTGATTACAAAGACCAATTCGATGCAATCCCACTCTCCTTGACTGCGTTATTATCATTGGCAACTCCAATGTATATATAGATGCAATTCATGCATCACTATGGTCACAACAGATAGTCCATCTTGCCCTTTCACCTATCTATCCACTGGGTCTCCACTGGATCTGACATGCATTGTAGTTAACTGTTGTATTGTTCAGTTGATTAATGAGTTATTGTTTGTGAGTTAATTAACTAATTAATTCATTCCACTCTCACTAGTGTATTATTCAGTTAGACTAGATACAATTAGCTCAACTGAGTCTAACTGAGTCCTCCATGCATGAACTCTAGTAAACCCTTAGGAATTGCGTAATTCCTTCAGCCCACTGATTTGCCAAATCTTTTCACTGAATTAATGTGCTCCAAGAGAATAAGTTGTTGTTTATTGTCGAAATATTATTAAGAGCTAATAATAACCGGCATGCATCTATTTTTAGATCAACGATTTATAAATAGACTTCGCCCAATCTTCTAAAAACATAATCTCATCTATTTTTCACATTTGACCAACCATCTACAAATAGCCTTCTACTACATATAGAATATGCTCACCATGTCTAAAAATAGACATACACCTAAAAATAACCTGTGTGGGCCCCACCTAGTTTAGGTGATTATTTTCCAACTAGGATCAAGGATGATGTTTCAGGATGCCTCCTTCACTGTTTCTTGTTGCAATCTTCAACATTAAATCCTTTAATACTACACCCCATTTGATATTATGTCAAGAAGAACTAGTGGCATTGTAATAGATGAAGTGTGACAACCTCCCACTGACTTACTAAGGCAATAGAATGAAAATTATAAATATTTATTTTTCTTCTTTATATATTAATCATCATTTTCTTTATTAGCTCACATTAAAGGTTAGGTGGGGACTTTAGTGATCGATTATTTGTTGACTACATGTTAATTTGTGGTTTGACCATAATTTTTTTTACATTTTTCAATGTTGAAGATGGGACAACAATATTTTTCACTTATATAATAAAATGAAAATCTAGTAATTTCAAATGTCATTGGAAAATAGGATTTTGAGTCTTATTACACACTTCTCATTTACCAATGTAATTTTTCCTTTGCAAAAAATGAGTTAACCTAAGTTTTCAATTACAATATGATGGAAAGACTCATCCAAGTTTACAAAACTTGAGTCAACTTAAGTTCGATCAAATATCTGGTTAAGTCCCTATAATGCTAGTGTAGGCCCCATATTGTTATTTTTATGCTCATGTATCCCCCATATTGTTATTGTTGTGCCCTTACATTATTATTGTTATGTAAGCTCGGATTATATTGTGACCCTTTAAACTCCCGTATATACCAAGGAGGTCTATCATTTGTGTCATCCAAGAATTATTCATTTATGCGATGTAAAAGGAGTTTTCCTCCTAGAATATGTTTATTTTTCAGGTCATTAATCTATCGTTTCTTCTATTTTGTGATTTGGTTCCATAACATTTGGTATTAGACCTTTGGATCCTAGGGTTTTGCTGCTTCTGACAGGGACATCTTGGCAGTTTCACTAATTTTTTTATTTTTTTTTGCTGTGAGGCTTCAGAAGCTAAAATTTTGACCGCATGGAGCCAAAATATTAATGAACACCATGTAAAAAATTCAGATCTTGGTTCACTATATTATTAGAGATATGATTCAAGGAAATTAGGGTTTTTGTGTGCCAAAATTATGCCTCAAATAGGTGCCTCTCGGAAAATCATCATAACTTTTGTTTCGGGCATCCAAATTGAATTTAGTAAAAAGTGGCTGAAATTGCATAGAATTCAGTTTATTGGGTACTATTTTCGGGGCCAATGGTTGAAACAATGACATGGAATTCCATACAAGTTCACTCTATTGAATTAGACCATAATTAGGTCATCTTGGGAAAATTTGCATAACTTTACCTTGAAGAATTCAATCTTGGTTTAACTAGTGGGGTTGGAAAGAAGACATAGAGGGCTACCTCAAGACACTATTTCAGACCTTGGGAGATCAAAATCACATAGATACAATAGTTTCAATATCAAGCTCCTAAATGCAAGAAAAAAGGTGTGTATTTATTTTATTTTATTTTAATTTGCATATCTTTTGTTTGAAAAAAAATTGAAGTGATTCAGTGGGCATATTGAAGAATAGATATCATTATTTGTTTCTAAAATGCCTCGAAACAAAAAAATAGATACACCTAGTAAGACAAAAAAATCTCTAGTATGACGCATGAAGAAGAGGAAGAAATGCAACTTGATATATCAAAATTACGAGACCAAGTGCAACAAATTTCACTCTCGCAAAGAGTAACCAAAAATGAATTGGAAGTAATTATGAATGTTAAGATGGATGTTTTAAAAGGGGACATGGATGGTTTAGAAGAAAAAATAAGGACATGGGAGATTTGAATTATGGTTTAAAAGCAAACATGGAATCAATGATGAATGTCAAGATGTAAGGGTTAAATAAAGGTTTGAAAAAGTTGTTGTAAGAAAGGTTTCCTAGTAGTGACAAGGAAATCCATGAAAATAAGGATGAGGACAAAAGGAAAATGAATTATGATTTTAGATACTCTAACTCAAGGCTAAAGATCAACCATATTCCAAAGATTTATATGAGGAAGTTTGATGGAAATGATTCAGTAACATGGATACTATAGATGGAGCAATTATTTGATCTACATGATGTGTCACACACACAAAAGGTAAGAATTGCATATTTATATTTAGAACTCAATTAGTTTGTGTGTTATCGATGACTTTGTCCTCATAAATCAATTGTCACTTGGACAATTTTTATGGAGGAATTGATAGCACATTATGAGGATACAAAGAGAAATACCTTCTTTAGCCAATAGATAAATCTCAAACAAAAGGGTTAAATGGTGGAGCACATTAAGGACTTACAAATATTGAATATCAAGGTACCTGATATTCCATAGGAGCATATGACCAATGTCTTCATAGCGACATTAAAGGATAAAATCCAACATGAGGTTCACCTTTGGGAGCCTAATTCATTGGAAATGCATTTAGGGTGGCAAGAAAAGTTGAAAGAACAATTATGAAAACAAGGAGGTATACCACTCAGAACTATAAATATGGAAGTGTTGTTGCTCCTAGCCTCCCACAACCTACAAGGTTGACAACACAAAAAATGGAGGAAAAAAGAGCAAAAGGGCTTTGTTACAGTTGTGATAACAAATACACTAAAGGTCATAAGTGTGTTGCAAAGAAATTATTTTGCATAGATTGAGAAGAGGAGGAATAAAATGAATATGAAACATAAAAAGAAGAGGATATACACCAGGAACCAACCAGAGAAAGAATAAATGAACCCGACAATATCTTGTAAAGCATTGGCAGGAATTACCACTCCTCAAACTCTCAAGATATAAGGATATATTAAGAAGAAAAATATAATTGTGTTGATTGATTCAAGTAGTACCCGTTAGTGTTAGAATATGAATTCTTCCAGTAGTGATTAATATCATTCCTTTCATTTTCATTTTAGGTGTCTCACTTCGAAATTTTAATATCATTCCATTAGGTCATGCTAAAAATTGTTTCACTGATGGTAGCCTTCCTCAATAAAACTTCACTCTCCCTCAGAAGATCACATTTGTTGACTCACCTTCATGTCTTCTTAAGCATAATAACACCTATGTAAATCTCATTTCACCATGTCTTGTCTCAGTTAAAGTCAACCATGGAAGTCAGGTTATTTAAAGTCTCATTAGGTCATTAGGGTTTTGTCTTTCAAGGTCCAAATATGCACCATTACATTTTCATAAGGTCAAAAAAGTATGAGAGTGATCCCAGTAATGTCTCTTTACCATGTAAAGATGACCTCCAAGATGGTTTCCAAAGTGGTAATTTGATTTCAAGTGCAAGTTTCATTCCAAGATGTAATTTTTATTTATTCATGTAATTTTATGTCAATTCAAATGTAATAAGTATTTAGTCTCCCAAAAGCTGCCAACTTAGAGTTCCACATGCCAACACATAAAATTTCAAAGTGAAAGATTTTTTATTTCATCAATTGATCAAATGTCAAAGGGAGTTTTCTTTTCCCAAAGGTGCCCAAGTCTTCATTATTCATAAGCACTAAACCCGAATTTCCTCCCCCACTGAGCTAGGGTTTGCTATGGAAACGAGACATTTGAGCAGAGGAGCCATAAGTTAGGTAATAATAGTAAGTATGAGGTCATTTCATCCCATAAACATCATGTATCCATCATTTTTTGAGAAGTAATTCCAAGAGTCAAGTCATTTGCCACTCATAAGGTCAGTTTTTCTTCAAACTGTGTTTTTGACAAAAAAAAGATGAATTTGACAAAAGTGAGAGAGGTTTTTGTCCATCATAGGACAAGGAATAAAACCTCCTTCAATTTTTACACAGGTGTCATGGTTTTAGAGAAATGTCAAAAATATAGGTGCCACAGGAGAGTTGCTGCACTTCTAGAGTGACCTTGGTAAAATCATGTTTTCTCATAGCCGGAGTGTCCAAATTACTTTCTTGATGAGTCAAATGATAACTAGACAGATATTTATTTCCAATGAGCTATCTTGATCTCAATTTGGAGTTGAGGAAGGCCTCCAAAAGTTTCCTGCAACATCACTCTGCATTTCTGCACTCTCAGTCTGTACTTTTTGACCAGTCTTGGGAAAATAAACTTGTGATAGGGAAAATAAACTCCAATCAGAAAACCAAAGGTATATTTGGAAATTAGAAAGAATAATATTTCCAACAAGCTATCCTAGGCCCAATTTGGACACCGGGAAGGCCTCCAAATGTATTTTTTTAAAAGGTGTTGCACTGGCACTGCACGTTTTCCTGAAGCACAACAAAATTGTTAAATGCGTAGCGACCTGGATGCTACACTCTTTTTTGGGACCTCAAAATGAAAAATGGCCACTATCAGCAGGTTTGTATTGATTAGGAAATCAACCCTAGAAATTTTCAGAGTTTTTGGAGGAGAACTGGTCCATCAAAAGCTCAAAAAACCATCAAAATTTCATGTTTCTGCCTCCAAATATGCCTGGTCGCTGTGCATTTACCAGTCTTGGGAGAACAAGTTTTTGATAGGGAAAATGAGCACCATTTTGAAAATTGGAGGTAGTTTTGGAATATAGACTCAAATGGATTTCCTATGAGCTATCATGGAGCTGATTTGGACACCGGGAAGGGACTCAAAACTAGCATTGAACATAGGTCATTTCTTCTGCGTAGACGCTGTGCCTTTGACATGGAAATTGCATTTTACACAGTCTTCAGCAATTTTTTGAGTTTCACTCTAGTTTGACTTTTACCTTGGCAAATGAGGAATTTACTTATGTAAATGGTCAAGATGAATGTAAATATCATGTTTTTACTTTTATCTAGGGTAGATACATTAGGTAAGTCAATTAGTTGAGGTGTAATGAATCAGTTCATTAGAGATAAGAACGAGTCACTTTTCTCATCCTATACTCTTGCTATCAGTTCAGTTTTTTGTGTAATATCTCCCTCACTTCATGGATTCGAACTCTATGGATGAGTGGAGGTGGTTTTGAGGTCTATTTAGCTCAGGTCTTCAGAAGAGTCAAGGGTTTGCAACAATTTGAATGTTAGTGTATTGATCAAGAACTAGTTTGGCCTGGATATTAATAAAAAAATTACAACTATTTCCTTGGGATTCATGTGGTATGAATGTTTGGCATAGTTTCTTCTTTGTGATCATTTGTATGATTGTTTTGTAAGCTCATAAACTTTTCATGTCTACTATATGATAAATTTCAAGTTGATAAGCAAAATACATGTTTTTCATGCTCTGTTTTGGGAAATTTTTTATAATCTGTCCATTTTCTTCAGTTTAGGAAGAACTCGTCCCCTATGCTCTTCCTAGCTCCTCATCAATCTTAAACCATCTCACGAAATCACCTTCAAGTGTTGAGCCTTCTACTTACCTTTCCCCATCGAATGGACTACAATTTCATCTCATTTGCCTTAATCTAGTTCCCTTGACCTAATCCTCATTTAGTGAGCCCAACCCCAAATCAAAAAAAATCCCTACATTTCATACTTAGCCTAAAACCCTAATTTCTCCAGCCCTCCTGGTTGTGACCCTTTAGAGAGAGCCCTCTCCGGTTTGATAGGGCTAGCTATCAAGTCAAAAGATTGGTTTGTGGTTACCTATGTTGGGATTCCTTCTTCAGCCTTGGGAATTTGGCGGAGTGATAACGGTACCCATAATTTAATTCATTGTAATATAGCCAACAAATTGAATTGCATTCTATATCCAACACTATAGTGTTAAGATGGTTGCAAATGGAGGAACTATAAATTGCTTAGGGAAGTGCCATAATATCAAGCTAACCATGGGGGCATATATTGAATATCCCAATGATTTCCATTCCAATGGGTGGTGTTAATGTTGTAATAAGAGTCGATGATCAGGAGATCGTGCCCATAGTTCAAAAATGCTAAAAAATGAAAGTGCTCAAAATTGGTTGCAACCTGAGCGACTGGAAAGGTCTCGTCGCTGCAATTATGGCGCCGTGAACGGTTCACAAAATGGAGGTCGTATGCAGAAGTTATGAAGGTTTGAAATGCCCAGTGAGCTCCAAAAATTGGACCTTTGACTCAGTTTCACCTTATGTGGAAAATTTTATATATATATATATATATATATATATATATATATATATATTGAATTTTTATTTTTATTTTTATAAGGTTATGAGGGCCTATCAGTGGGCGCCATGTGGCCTGCTCGAAGGATACCACGTGGTCCTAGGCCAGAGTTAAATGCATGTGAAAAAATTTTATGGCATCCATGGGTTTCGAACCCCGGACCTCCCTCCGCGTGCAACAGTGCCCGACCAACAGGGCTACAGGTGATTCTTAACCTAAATGGAGAGTCAAATTTATTTAAACTTTGTAAAATTTTGTGTTGGTGGAAAAGTGGGCCATCCCCTTAGGGCCAACCCCCACATCAAACATTACACATGAAATTTCCACCCGCGACCAGGGCTCAAGAACTTTCATAGGTTATGGTTACGGTGACGATGGCAGGTTCAGGGCCATGTGGCCAGTGCGAACTGCAAATTAAATGTGATGGGTTTGAAAACCGTTAAATTTGCGGTTTGTTCCGACAGCTCCGGCGAGAGGTCATGTGACCAACCCACCCTGAAATTAAATGTTATCCACTAAATTCCAATGGATTTGGAGGAGTGCACCCCAAATTTTGGGAATTTCCCTAAATTAACTCCAGTTATCTTCAGTTCCTCCACATTTAGTGGAGTTTTCCTAGGTGTCACTGGGAAAAATGCATGGAGAAGCCATTTTTCGACCAATTTTGGTGAAACAAGAGTCTACTTAGACTAATTTTGACATTTTTAACACATTGGCACTAGTTTCAGAGCCATCAGAGGTCATATTGTGTAGGTTTAGCTTCGGGAAAGGTGAAGCAGCCACTAGGGCCACTAGGGTGTTTTCAGTGTATTGAGCATCCATTCACTATTTTCTACAAATGAATAGTCATTCCTAACTAATTCAAGCATTATGAAGCTGTTTTTACAGATAGCACAACCATTTGAGGCTTTTATTCACATGTACTTACCACTTTTTAGAAATAAGATATTAGGGACATGCCATTGGGAGCTGGACCAACAACTGTAGCCCAGGAGGGGTGAACTGCTTCATCAAATTTGCTGAGTAATGTTACATGTGATGTTTAATTCTCTATTATTTACTGTTGTACAATGTTTTATAAGAAATTTACATGCTTTAACCTCACACATAAATCTGTTTAACTAAGTAAAAACCATTTGTTTCACCTACAAACTTCAGAGAACCTTATGCACACATTTTAATTACTATTTGGATACTTAGCACAACAAAACTAATACATTCCATTCAGATCAAGTTGGTATTAGATCCGCAGTTGAGCATTAGGTTAAGCTAGAGTATTTTCTCTGTTTAACATTTGTGCAAAAGGATTTGTTTAAAAGTTCGCATAACAACTCTTGCAAGCTGTGCAGAGCCATCTTGGGGCAACATTTGTTGTGAGTTTTAATGTTTACTGGGCTAAAGTTTAAGAGGATAAGGTCAATTGGTGAAATCTCAAAGTAATCCTCAGCCAAGGAGGGCAAGAGTGCCATTATCTCCACCTTCAATTTCACCTCAAAGAGAAGTAGAAGAAGCCATACGCATGACTTCAGGAGAAGGTCAAATTCCTGAAGAAGTTGATCCCAAGGAGGGAGAAAGGGTGTTTGTTGAGATTGCAACAAGATGATGAGCTTAGTGGAAAGGAGTCGCCTTCACTAAGTGAGCCCGCAGGCTATTTTTGGCGCAAAGTCTATTTTTAGACTATGTCTATTTTTAGACATATGGATCATGTTCTATGAGTTGCAGGATGCTATTTGTGGATGGTTGGTCAAGTCGGAAAAAAATAGATGGAATTCTATTTTTAGACATATTGGGCGGAATCTATTTTTAGATTGCCAGTCTAAAAATAGATATGTCGAATATTATTAGCTCTTAATAATATTTGGACTATAAACATTATCTTATTCTCTTGGAGCACTCCAGTTAAGTGCACAGATGTGGCACAGGAGCTGACAGAAGGAATTACGCTATTCCTAAGGGTTAAGTGGAGCTATTGCATGGATACTTCAGTTAGAACTCATGTGACAGAGTTTGGTGGAGTTGTTTGAGGAAGTTAGTGGAGTTGTATTCAGTTTAACTAATCTAAACATAGTTGAGCTATTTGTATTCAGTTTAACTAATTGATACAATTAGTGAGAGTGGTGTGAATCAATTATTAATTAATTCACTAATTATAAACTCATTAATCAACTAAAGAATACATCAGTTAACTTCAGTGCATGGACAGTTTCAGTGGAGACCAGTGCAGAAATAGGTGAAAGAGCAGGTTAACTATCAGTTGTGACTATACAATTGCTATTTGCAACACACAGATATGTGGAGAAGCCCATGAGGATTGCGCAGTACAAGCCAGGTGGTTTATCTATTTAATGAAGCCATCCCATAGCATTGAAAACGCAATAGAGGCTGGCTATCAAGTGGAAAAATATTGGAGCATGTGTTTTGCTAGATCTAGCTTAATAGTGTGTAGCAATTTGAGGTAGTGCATGAGAGCTTGTGAGGATTTTTTTACTATGATTGTTACATGATCTCCATGACATATAATATACAGATAGTTGGGTTTTTCAGCTTTAAGCTTTCCCATTAAATACTGTGTTCATATGTGTGATTGTTTGTGGTTTTAATGTATGCATGCAATTGATTTTATTTCCGCAATTAATGATCAATGGTAGAAGAGATTCTGTATTGTGCATGAAGCTAAAATAGTGTGTGATTAGGAGAATCTTGGTGAATAATATCTTAGTTATTCAAATTTCTACAGTGTTTAGAAAAGTATTCCTTGACTTGACAAAAATAGTGAGATTTCTTTATCAAGAAAGAAATGAGAAACTTGAAGGAGAAGGGTCCAAACTTCACAAGGAAGGAGAAGGATCATCAGGAGGCCATAATGATGAGGATAAATCCAAGAAGGGTAGTGGAGGAAATGGAGACAGTGGAAAGTCACCATCATCACCCTCATCTTCATCTTCATCAACCTCTACATCATCTTCAGTACATCATTCTCACAAAGTCAAGAACACGGGTAAAAGTCCTTTTCTTAAACTTGATGTTAAGTTTCAATTGCCAATGTTTGATGGTGAAGTTAATGCAGAAAATCTAGATAATTGGATTAGGAAATTAGAGGTCTATTTGAGAATTCAAAATTTTCATGATGATGACACAAAAATCCAACTAGCTTCATTGAGAATGGAAGGTGCAACTCTTGTTTGGTGGAAAGCCAAGAAAAAGGAGGAGATCAAGAAATATGGTAAGATTATCTTATCATGGTCTGATTTCATTTCTGCAATAAAACAACAGTTTTATCCATTAGCTCACATGCAGAAATCCATAGTGGATTGGAAAAATTTTAAACAATTGAAAGGACAAAATGTTCAAGTTTATACCCAATAATTTAGAAGAAGAGCTATTTTACTAGGAATAGATTTGCATAGCCAAGACACTTTACTCAAGTATATAGGAGGTTTTCATACTTACCTAAGACATACCATTCTCATGTTTAGCCCTACAAGCTTAGATGAGGTTTGTGTTCAAGCCACACATTTAGAGGCAAGGGGAAAACAAAACTTAGATGGGAATGAGGAAAGTGAGTTTAAAGGCAAATGGAAGAAAAAGAGAAATGCAAATTCTAGAAAAGAGAAGGGAAATTTTTTTCTGCAAACATTGTTCTAAAACTAGCCATGATGAGGACCATTGTTGGAAACTTCATCCAGAGATGAAACCAGAAATTTTTAAAGCCAAAGATAAAGCTAAGGAGAAAGGCAAGATAGTTGCAATAGTTGAACAAGACCTAGGGTCAGAATTAGGAGATGAAACAAAAATCATAGCTATGACTCTAAAGAACTTGAAGGGGAAATAGAATGAAAATAACCCCAGTTCTAGTATTTCTAACTGTCACATAGAAGCTCCAAGTGAAGAGAAGAGAATTGAACTATTTCATGTGAGGGTCATTTCCAAACATACCAAGGTTGACACACTATTTGACAATGGGTTGCAAGCGAACCTTATTTCTGAAGACTTAGTCAAGAAACTAAATCTTGAGACCATTCCACATCTGAAACCATATCCTCTTGGTTGGATTTGTAAGGATGCAAATTTACAGGTTTCAAAGAAGTGCATGTTGCGCTTTGCAATAACAACACATTTTATTGACACAGTTGAATTAGATGTTGTTCTGCTTGATATTACAGGTGTGGTGTTGAGCAGTCCTTACTTGTATGACATGAAAGCTATCTTCCATCGCCATGAGAACAAGTACCATTTATTCAAGGATGGCAAGGAGTACATTATGAGAGCTCATCACAAAAAACTAGACTCTTCTTTAGTGAATGCAGGGTAGATGAAGAGGCTCGCCAATGCAAGTCAAAACTTGACATTGATGATGATTAAACAAAGGGAAGTTGTATATAATCCTTTTCATGTAAATGTTGATGTAAATAATGAGTTGTTTCAGTTTGAAAGCAGATTGTCCTTGAAAGAAGATGACAAGCAGTTGCAGCAATCGTCTTTGGTGTCGATCGGTGCGGAAAACAAAGTGTCAATGCAAGAAGGTGCAAAGGTCCAAAAGAGGGCAAGTCAACTTAGCAAAGAAGGCACAAAGTTCAACAATGATCATTGCTGGTTTCATAAAGGCATGGTACAATGGTGAGGAAACCTGGTCAGGAATCAACACAAGTACAAGGATAATTCAACAAAAAATCGCCATAAGGACAGGATGCAAGGTGAAAGTAATTTTCAGTTTCCTTTGATTATATACCAATGTAGAAACAATATTTATATTGCAAAGTTAAATTGTTGTTTTGCAAGTTTCGAAAATGTGTAGCATGACAATGTCAAAGTTAGCAACATTTGGTCAATGGAATCAAGGAAAAATTTATCGTTTCAAGAAAAGCTCCAATTAATGAAATCAAGGAAATTTCAGTGGATTAAGATTGGAAGAGTGGGGACATAGTCTCCTCATCTTCATGTTCAATAGTCCAGAGAGATTTTGGGGTCCAAAAGCTTCCCAGTGGAAGGTGTGATCAGGAGATCATGTCCATAGTTTAAAAATGCTAAAAAATGAAAGTGCTCAAAAGTGGTTGCAACCGAGTGACCGGAAAGGTCTCATCACTGCGATTCTGGTGCCATGAATGGTTCGCAAAATGGAGGTCGTATGCAAAATTTATGAAGGTTTGAAACACCCAGTAAACTCCAAAAACTGGACCTTTTGACTTAGTTTGACCTTATGTGGAAAATTTTATAACACACACACACACACACACACACACACATATATATATATATAAATATATATATTGCAAGAAAAATTATTTTTATAAGGTTATGAGGGCCTATCAGTGGGCACCATGTGGCCTGCCTGGAGGCTACCACGTGGCCCTAGGCTAGAGTTAAAGGCATTTGACAAATTTTATGGCGTCCATGGGTTTCGAACCCCGAACCTCCCTCCGCCTGCAAGAGCGCCCTACCAGCCGGGCTACATGTGATTCTTAACCTGTATGGAGAGCTGGATTTATTTAAACTGTAAAAGTTTGTGTCGGCGGCAAAGGGGGCCAACCCCCACATCAAACATTCCACATGACCTTTCCACCCGCGACCAGGGATCAAGAACTTCCGCGGTTACAGTTACGGTGACGGGGGCGGGTTCGCGGCCATGTGGCCAATGCAGACTACAAATTAAATGTGACGGGTTTGAAAACCGTTAAATTCGCGATTTGTTCCGATAATTCCGGCGGGGGGTCATGTGACTACCCCGCCCTGAAATTAAATTTTATCCAATAACCGCTGATGGATTTGGAGGAGCACGCCCCAAATTTGGGGAATTTCCCTGAATTAACTCCAGTTATCTTCAGTTCCTCCACATTTAGTGGAGTTTTCCTAAGTGTCATTGGGAAAAATGCATGGAGAAGCCATTTTTCGACCAATTGTGGTGAAACAAGAGTCTACCTAGACTAATATCGACATTTTGAACACATTGACACAAGTTTCAGAGCCATCAGAGGTCATCTTGTGCAAGTTTAGCTTCGGGAAAGGTGAAGGAGCCACCAGGGCCACTAGGGTGTTTTTAGTGTATTGAACATCCATTCATTATTTTCTGAAAATGACTAGTCATTCCTGACTAATTCAAGCATTCTGAAGCTGTTTTTACAGAGAGAACAACCATTTGAGGCTTTTATTCACATGTACTTACCATTTTTTAGCAATAAGATATGAGGGACATGCCATTGGGAGCTGGACCAACAGATGTAGCCCAGGAGGGGTGAACTGCTTCATCAAATTTGCTGAGTACTATTACATGTGATGTTTAATTATCTATTATTTACTATTGTACAATGTTTTATAAGAAATTTACATGCTTTAAACTCACACATAAATATGTTTAACTAATTAAAAACCATTTGTTTCACATGAAAACTTCAGAGAACCTTATGCACACATTTTTAATTAACGTTTGGATACTTAGCATAGAAAAAATAATACATTCCATTCAGATCGGTCAAATGGTTATAATCTTTGGGGATGATAGATTTTAATTTTCAAGAACTTTTCTTGAATTTTTTTTCTGGGAAGGAAAGGAAATTGAATTAAGGGGTATCACAGGGAAACTAGGGAATATAATCAACTCTAATGGCATGAAAAATCTTTTGAAGAAAGGACGACGAGGCGTAATTGTACAAATATGATCACTCAATTTTCAAACAGTGAAATCATCCATTTTTACATATCTCCAAAGAGTGATGAACAATCATTCCAAGGTATTTGAGACTCCCAAAGGTCTCCCACCTATTCGTGATCATGATCATGCTATTCACTTGATTCCAAGAAGTGTTTTGCCAAACATCAAACCTTACAAATATCCCTATGCCCAAAAGAGTGAAATTGAATATATGGTTGCAAAAATGTTGGAGGCAGGTACAATTAAACCTATCCAAAGTTCTTTCTCTTCTCCAGTAGTATTGGTGCACAAGAAGGATGGATCATGGCATATGTATCTATATTATAGAGAGCTTAATAAGCTCACTATTAAAGATACATTTATCATTATTTTCATTGATGAATTGTTGGATGAATTACACGGAGCAATTCACTTCACCAAGTTGGATATTTGTTTCAGATATATCGAATTAGAATGAACACAAAAAAAATTCCAAAAAAAACATTCAAAACTCATGAAGGTCATTATGAATTTTTGGTCATGCCTTTTGGCCTTACTAAGGCACCTTCCACATTCAAGTTTTGATGAATTCCACTTTCAAACCCTTTCTTAGAAAATTTATGTTAATATTTTTTGATGATATATTGATTTACAACAAGTCTTGGAAAGATCATGTTCAACATGTTGATAGGGCACTTAAACTATTGGAGGAGAAATAATAGTATGAAAAACCCTCCAAATGTTTCTTTGGGGTACAGGAAGAGGAATATTTGTGTCATATTGTATCTCATGAGGGTTTTAAGGTAGACCTTGAAAAATTAAAGCCATCAAGGAATGGAAAATTTCCACAACCCTAAATCATCTTCGAGGATTTCTCGGGTTGACAGGGTATTGTTGTAATTTTGTTAGGAATTATGGGAAAATAGCAGCACCTCTAACAACATTACTCAAGAAATATGCATTTTTTGGACTCAAGAATTAACTAAGGCCTTTGAACATCTTAAAGAGAAAATGTGTTAAGCTCTGATCTTAGCTACACCAGACTTCATAAAAACCTTTATTGTGGAATGTGATGTCCTAGGAAATGGAATTGGTGCTATTTTAATGCAAGAAGGAAAACCCATTGCTTTTGAAAGTCATCCAATCAAGGGAAAGTATTTACACAAACCTATTTATGAGAAGGAAATGTTAGCAATACTACATGCCCTTAAGAAATGGCGCCCTTACCTAATGGGAAGACACTTCAAGGTAAAAATAGATCATCATAGTCTTAAATAATTTTTGGAACAAAGATTATCTTTAGAAGAGTAGCAAAAATGGGTCACAAAGATGTTGGGTTATGACTTTGAAATCATCTACAAAAAAGGGAAATAAAATTTTGTTGCAGATGCACTCTCAAGAAGGGATGGGGACGTGGAATCATTTCTCTATGCCATTTCTATTATCCAACTTGATTGGATAACTAAAGCAAGGGATGAATGGAAGAATTGCGAAGAGGTGTGGACACTCATTCAAAATTTGCAACAAGAGCCCATTAGATCTGATACATTTCTATGGAAAAATGGTTCAATATGGTACAAAGATCACTCATATCTATGTAAGAACTCCCAACTCAAACAAAATATTCTTTTGGAATCACACACCTCTCCTTCACGAGGGCACTTAGAATTTTTAAAAACTTACCACAAGGTCAAGAAGGAATTTTTGGGATGGCCATAAATCTAATATTCAAAAGTTTGTGGCAGAATGTTTGGTTTGTCAAAAAAAAAGAAGTCGAGGCAATTAAAACCCTAGGTATGTTACAACCTTTATCCATTGTAAGTCAACGTTGGGATAAGGTCTCAATGTTTTTTATCACAGGTTTTCCAAAGTCCGAAGGAAAGTGATCCAAAATCTTTTGCTTTGAGATGTATTAAAGAATTACATGTAAAATTGCATCTTAACCATGAAACTTAAAAGGCATAAGCATAAGAAGACAAAAGCACATAAAATCATGCAAGAAGACGCATAATTGATATCGGAGTTCGTCCAGGAGGGACTACGTCTCTGGGCCCTGCTCAATCAGTGGGGAGGACCTCTTTCATTAAGTGGCAAATAAAATGAAAGTACAAACATTAAATGCAAAATTACACACTTATACCTCCATAGTTGAAAGTGCTTGAAAATTGGAGATCTTTGATGAATAACTGTACATCACTGTTGGATTCGTGGCACTGAGAGGTGCAGAATCCATATAAAATTTTCCTGATTCTAACAAAGTGAAAATCTGGCCCCTCTGGAAATGGCTCAATTCATGGTTCCGCCCCCCTCCTACAAAGCACTCATTGTTCCACTCTGTTTCGTACTCTGTACCGCTCCTGGCCTGCCTAGGCGCACTTCTGAATTGAATGGTTTAAATAATAAAGACCGGGCGACCTCCCCAAGAGAGCTGCTAGCCGAGTTGGTTGAGATCCAAATATTGAGGGAGGGGGTCAGGTGGTCAAACCCCTCCCCCTCCATAAAAAGGCAGAAATCCTTTAAAAAAAATCCGCATCATAGTTTTAAACCGCTGCATATACTTTAATGGAAAATTTTCGGTGGGTCTGACGGGGTCACGTCCGTCGGCCCAATTTAAAATTTGATTTTTATTATGTTTGTAATATCGTTGGGGCAAGGTGGGGGTCATGGCCAACCCTTGCCTTTTTCTAAGTTTTTGTTTTTTGTTTTTATTATTATAACCAAGTATGCAAAATTTTAAAATTCGGTTTTTGACCATAGGAGACACTTTAAGTGTCCCACAATTTCATCCAGAATCTGGCCGGAATTTGGTGGTTGGATTTCATTTAAATTGTGTCCTCCTTAACCTACCATGTCACCCCAGTCAACCCAGAAATTTGACTGCTTCTAACTTCTCCATATGGACTCAGAATTGAGTGTCATCTACGCCATTGGAATCAGAAAGACGAGCTCTTCAACTTAACACTAAGTTTGCCACATTTCTGACACTTTGATTTTTGAGCCTTTGTACTTAAGCCACTTGTACTTGGACCTGCACGATCCTCCTGGATTTTTCCTCCCCACTAAGGAGCTTTTGGACCACCAAAAGCATTAACACACTCAAAACCACACTTTCAATCTCCTGGACGCAAATCTGGTACATCATTTGCAACCATGCACACACCACACATGACTCAACAACCCCTCACTTGCCAGGAGTTTATAGCACACACTCATTGGTGAAGGATTACATAAGAAACAACCAATACCTCAACTACTCATAAGAAAAGGCCAAAACATCATTGTTGTGTTTCGAAGTGATGGGAAAAATACCATCACATTTACATTTACTTGAAACGTATGATTTACAATGGTGGCAATAAAAAGCTACTACCTCTAAAAAACCTGGCTCAATAAATTAAACCACAATGAACGTGGTGGATTCATTTGTTGAACACATTCACCTTTAAGCTCCTTTATCAATGCTTTCGGGGCATGGATCGTTGGACAAGTGGCTTGTTGGTGTCCCACTTAATTGCAGTGAATACAATGATTCTTTTTCCTCCAAACTTTCTGGATTGTCTTGGAGTGATTTTCCCTGGTGTTCCTTCGATAAGTGTTCATGGGACCCTCACTATCGCTAGAATGTGAGGAAGTGATTTCATCATTGGTTGCTGGTTGGTCACTAGTTGTGTCGGAGCTTTCTTTGAATTCCTTCCTGGTGTATCTGAGTCTTGCATGACACAGCGATTCCTCGACTTCGATGGGGTTTATGATGCCTTGGCCATTGATGTTGAGGCCTTTTCCCTAATACCCCATCTTCTTCATTAGTTTGGATCTGTTCCCTGTAGTATGTTTTTCAAAAGCAGTGAATTCACCATCATGAAAAGTACATGAAATGGAAGGGTTGCTTTTTACCTCGGGTTGGTTACGTTGCAACTTTTCCAAGGCCTCATCCTTACCTTACAACTGGCGTGTAACCTTAGTTTTTCTTCCTTTTCTTCCTATAGGAGCCTCCTTAGCTCAATATTTTTTGCTTGGATGATTTGGTTAATCTCTTCAAGTTCTTGGAACTTTGCCGTAGTAAGCGTCCTTTTCATATTTGGTACAATATTTGTTGAAATTATTGTTTCATCGCCCGAATCAGAACCCAAGTCTACGGGTCCTTCTGCTGCAATCCCAAAGGTTGCAAGCTTCATTTCATCACCGGAATCAGACCCCAGGTCAATTGGTCTACCTCGTGCAAATACTACTGTTGCGACTTTATCATCTTACTTTGAATTAGAATCTTGGTTTTGCTGCATGGTGGTAGTGGTCTTCTGCTTCCCCTTTTGGTCATTCCTCTCAGGTATCAACTCAGGGTGCAGCTTCCAACAATTTTCTTCGTCATGTCCCTCTCTCTCACAATGTGTGCAAGAGGGATTTTCTCCCCTTCTCTTGGCTACTGCAGTTCTTTTTGGGTGGTCACTTTGTTCATGTGTTCCCTTGCTTTCTATGTGCATGGCCTTCACACTAGCCTCATCGATGGTAGGAGGCTCAAACAATAATAATGAATGTATTATGTAATGGTGCAGATAATCAATATACTTAGTTACAATCTCTGCTGAATCTAATGGAATGCCCAAATACAAGGCTTGTTTTCTAAATTCTTCAGTGAAGTCTTGTACATTTTGACCTCTGCTTTTCCTTAGGTGTTTCCATTCCATTAATTCATTTTTATTATAACCCAAAGGGTGAAATTTGTTTCTCAACGTAGAAACAAAATTTGACCATGAGGAGAGAAGGTTACCCAAATTTTGGCTACCCCACAATTTTCTCTCCCACCAGACAAGAGCGATACCGTTCAGCTGAAGAGAAGCAAATTGGATCTTTGCCTCGTCCTCCTCGATCTATTGAATCCTGTAGTAGACTTCAACTTGCCTAATCCAGTTGTTAATCTTCTCTGCATTACTTTCACCAGTATACATGGGAAGATCAAATTTTACATCTAATTTAAAGAAAGGTTTCTTAGATGCATTTCCTAAATTCCTATGATGATGGTGAGAAGAGGAGGAAAAAATTTCACTCGCGGGAGGAGAAGGAGATGGATCTCCTCCATTATCTCCATTCCCTGAACCTTGTCCTTCTGAAGCATTCTCCCCTGCTTTCTTTAGTTTCTCAAGTCTAGAGAACAACTTCTCGACTCGATCTACCATGGTGTAGAATGTCTTGCGGAAGTTTAGCCCCTCCTCATTTCAAACATCGTCATCCAATGTTTCTTCTTCGATGTGCACGTCCAACTTTAAGATCAAAATAATTTAGTTCCCCTTCGACTCTTCGTACCTATTTCTAGTTAGCATACAAACATGCAATTCGCATCTACAAAGACCTGCTCTGATACCACTTGATCCAAAATATTTTTCTTTGATATGTATTAAAGAATGAAATGTAAAATTGCATCTTAACCATGAAACTTAAAAGGCATAAACTTAAGAAGAGAGAAGAACATAAAATCATGCAAGAAGACACATAATTTATATTGGAGTTCATCCAGGAGGGACTACGTCTTTGGGCCCTGCTTAATCAATGGGGAGGACCTCTTTCATTAAGTGGAAAAAAAATGAAAGTACAAGCATTAAATGAAAAATTACACCCTTATACCTCCATAGATGAAAGTGCTTGAAAATTGGAGACCTATGATGAAGAAATGGACAGTGTTGTTGGATTCGTAGCATTGAGAGGTGCATAATCCATATAAAATTTTCCTGATTTTGACAAAGTGAAAATTTGGCCCCTCTGGAAATGGCTCAGTTCATGGTTCTGCCCCCCTCCTACAAGGCGCTCATGGTTCCACTCTATCTCGTACTCCGTGCCGCTCATGGCCTGCCTGGGCGCACTTCTGAATTGAATGGTTTAAATAATAAAGGTCGGGTAGACTCCCCAAGGGAGCCGCTAGTCGAATTGGTTGAGAGCCAAATATTGAGGGAGGGGGTCAGGTGGTCAAACCCCACCCCCTGCATAAAAAGGTGGAAATCCTTTTTAAAAAATCCGTGGCATAGTTTTAAAAAATCATACTACCATAGATAGGAGGCATTTTCTCTATATGTGGCTTCATAATCAACAGGCTACCTAATAGACTTATAAACTCGTTATAATAGTGCAACAATCAATTAATGTAAACCATAGATCTCCAATCTCAAGTAATTACATATGGGCATCACAAGGTTGTTAGTACTTTACAATTGATATAGGTGAATGAAATTATGAGTAAATTCAATAAAAACTACAAATGGAATTCTTCCTTAGCACCATCAATGCACATAGAATATTACACTAAATATAAATAATGACCATTATATAAAACACATATATGAGATTCTCACTACAGGTTTCTAACCACATCCAAGAACCACAAAGCCATCCCACATAGATCACACAACAATAAAATCAAGAAAATAATTGACACAAAGATTTAACCGTGGAAACCCAAATAAGAAAACCAACATCCAATGGTTGCTCAATTTTCATTTTGACAATCTCATGTTACAATGTTGCTCATGGCTCTATAACCATTCAATAATTCACATTGTTCCTTCTCCTTTGTATCCTCCCCTCATGGCCAAAATATTTTTTGAGAGTCAAGTTACAATAATATATAGGAGAGTTGGGGGTAATGGGAAGGCCAAGAGACTAATCTTTCATTTCCCATTCCTCTCTTTCTTTTCTTCTCCTATTTTTATTTTTTTGTTTGTTTTATTTAGTTCTTTTTTCTTCCTCTTTTTTCTCTCATTTCACTTTTAAAACTTCCATTATATTTTGTTCTTTTCACATCCTCGCCGAATTAGAATTAGGTATCGAGTCTTATGACCATTATATTGTGTTTGAGTCCATTTCAAATTACCTTTACTTTGCAAAAGCATAAGTTTAAGGGTTTCATTTAGGACAACGTGCCTATGCATTAAAATGAATGGAATTACTTTATTACACAACTTATTGATTCCATAAAATTATGGGAGGATCTATAGAAAAATTGAAATCGAAAGTGTTAGTATCCTCCAAGCTAAATTAAGTTAGAATTCCTCAAAGTTAAATCCACCATTAACAATGTTGGTAGGTGACATATATATATATATATATATATATATATATATATTTTTTTTTTTTTATTTTTTTTTTTAATTTTTTCATTGGAAAAAAATCTTTATTTTTATAGTAAAAATAACAGACCGACCCCTATAATGGGGTTTTCTACAAGAGCTCCTTGAGCTGTTTATTTTTCTTAAAAGAGTAAATCCGATTACCATAATGTCTCGATCTTTTCATTTATGTGACAGTCATCAGATTTTTCCATAGTATCTATAGAACATTTAAAACTCCACCAAAAAATTTTATACACTGCGCATCTCCTCCGAGTTGGAAGAGAGATCCACTATTTTTATTGTGCCTGGAGGAAGCATGAGAGCTACTTTAGACAGACCATATGCTTCTATATTTACTTCACGGTATATATGCTTGAAAGTGAGCTTTTGGAAATATTTCATAAGACTCCAAATGCTTCGAAGAATGGCTTGAAGATGCGGTGAATGAATCTGAGACCGATTTTATGCCTTGTCGATTACCAATTTAGAATCTCCAAAACACTGTAATGAAGTAGTATTTTTGCATTTTTCCACATGAAGAACCACCCAAAGAGAAGCAAGCCCAACTTTATTGTTTGAACCGTGAACCAGAGCATAAGTAATGTGAAATTTGGAAACTGGAGAGAGATGGAGAACTGCCCTTGCGCTTGCCAAAGGAGGGGAGCCTTGGCTTGCCCCATCGAAGAAAACCCACGGAGAGCTTTTATTGATAATAAGAAAAACCACTGAATGAAATTTGATTGATTTGGGTGGGCATTTGTGCTCGGATTCTCACTGTACAATAAATGTCGCAGTCAGCTCTTTGGGAATGAACTTGCCATTAAAAATGGCCATGTTACGAGCCCACCAAATGCCATACGAGAATAATGAAGGGAAGGCTGAATAAGAGCTTACCCCGGGCTCCTTCCACCACTGCAGCAATCTTGTTTCGAAGGAGTCCGCCAGAGGCTGGCGAGGAGCAGAGATTGCGGACGAGGCCCACTGCCAGATGGATTCTGCATATGAACAGAGGAAAAATAAATAAGCACAAGATTCAACTGCAATAGCACAAAGAGAGCATATGTTTGGGCCCTCCCAGCCACAACGTTGTAGATTGTCCCAAGTTAAGAGATGGTTTTTGATGGACAAACACAGAATTAACTTCGATTTTAAAGGGCCAGGAGATTTCCATAGTGGGATCTGCCAGAAAGGAGCTTCCCCTTCGATCACTGATTGCATCGAAGCTTTGTAACCAAGCTTCGTCATGTAATTTCCATTTGTACCATTCTTAGTCATGACCAGAGAGTCCTCAGCCTCACGATCTAAGTGAATAAAATTACTTACTAATAACGTAATGAATGAGTTCCATTCTATTGCCAGAGAATTTTGAAGTCCCAAAGGGGAGCATCCTTCCAACCCAGGGTACCCCACTCATGTGGAGATGATGCAGTTGCATCTGTGATTGTGTGAATGCAATTATTATGCAAGGTCGAAAGTAAGCCTTATGACAGATGGTATTCATCTCCCGACCCTACCCATGGGTCCAGGCCAATGCGCACCTGTTCCCATTCCCTATACTCCATGCCATCCATTGAATGATGAGGGGGAAATCCAAGACCATTGCCTTCCATCCAATTGAGGCATTTTTATAAGAAATATTTGGAGATGTTACACTGAAAATTGTCATCCTGACATTCTGCTATGTGTATGAGCTCATTATTACTCATACTTCTCCCATTGCAATTCTAACATATCAGTTCCTCATGTCAAGCCTTGAAAATCAGAGAAATGTTCCTAAAAATCTCCTAAACTTTGGTGTCGCACTTTCTCTCTATCTTGCATGCGGTCCCGCACCTAATGTTCAGCTCTCTTGCGTACCTGAACGCACTTTATCTGTGTTAAATTTCGGACCCCTGTAAGATCAAAAAGGCGCAAGTAAATTCCAAAAAGCTCAATAAAAGTGAATTCTAGAAGCTTCCAGAAAATATCTTGCGGTGATAGAACCACTCTTATGAGGTGCATGTATCCCTTACCTTATGGAGATAACCCCTTGATGTGAGGAGCTTATCCCTTTGAAGGAGGATTCTATCCCTTCATAGTTGGAACATAAAACCTCCTCTTTTCCACTATAAAAAGAGGCATTGGGTAGCCTCAAGGGGAGTTCAAGCTTTAGAATATTTGAAGTTAAGTGCTGTTGAGATTCAGACTCAGTTGACTAAGAATTTTGTGAGGAGAGATTACATACCTCTATTCGTCTTGGTTGGAGGAGTGCAGAGCTTATCAAAGTAGAGGAGACTCCTGCTTCGGACCCTGGGAAGGCCTGTGCAACATCAAGGCTCAGGTTGTAAGGTTTTCCTTCTTTTGAAATTAATACAAATATACTCATTTTTCTCAATAAGCTTTCAGTTGATGGTTTATTTCATAGATTCCTTGATCACTATGATAAGCTTGGTTTATGATGATTTCTATACAGGTGCTATGTAATATTTTTCTTGTTTGTGACTGCAGGTTTACGAGAAAAACTCCTTCAAGCGCGCGAGGGACAACAACGACTTCAAACAAGCACTGGACATACGGTAAGTCTTTTACACCTCTAAAGAGATTTTTGTAAATCATATATGCTTAGAGAAAGATTAGTTTATTTGGCTGTTTGTTGCTAGATACTTTTAGTACTAGGGAGATCGGTCTTGTCCGCAAGACGGATTAATCCACACAACAAATTGGCGACTCCACTGGGGAAAGAACTTGTTGTTTTTGGTTCTCTTTTATTTCGATTTGAGGAAACATTTTTCCTAGTTTTTGATTGATAGACATCTGCCTGGGTAGCTTAGGTTTTTTCTGTTTTTGAAAATTTTGAGATCTTTTATGTTTTTCTCTAGTTTTTCCTAGGACCGCACTTTGCCTTCTTTTCACAGTGCGGGCAGTTTCGCATCTTTGCTTGAGTAAACAGTGCGGTACCGCACCTGTTACTTCTGCAAGCCTGCGGACCCTGTTAAAATTTTGAAAAACTGTAGATTTCTTTCTTTAGTTTATCTTTATTTTTGATTTAGAGTTTTTGGTTTCTGCCCAGATTGATGATTGTTTCTGTCAAAATCTTTCTGTGAATGAATCTTAGCAGTATTGGTGTTTTGATGATTTTCTAGAAGTTTTGCGTTTTGGATTGTTTTTCACTTGGTATTTGTAGCGATTCAAAGCATTGACTGTTTGAAGTACTTGAGATTACATTGGTCTTTTGTTTTTGCTGAATCTGACCTAATTGTGAAATCATCCTTTATTGAGAAATAGAGCTACCTATTTCTTTGCAAATCTTCGAAAAGAAACTTTGTTATTGGTTTTTTGAATTTCATTTTTTATAAAAACATATTTGAGTGTTTTTGATCTGTTTGTTATTCTGAACAAATAGATCCTTAGTTTGCTGAATAACTAAGTAAAACATTCTTAAAAAAAAAAATCTTAAAGCTTTTATTCAATTATATTATTAAAACTTGTAGATCTCAGAATTAGTTTTATAGTTTTGAGTGCTTTTAAAATTTTGTAGATTTCTTTTGAAGGAAACTTGTTTTGTAGCTTCAAGTTTTTGAAAGTGAGAGGATTTTCTTATGAGCTTTGATAATTTGTTTCATTTTGAGTTATTGTTGGAAAGACAAAAAAAAATTCTTTCAATTGTTCTTTACGTTTAAAGAAGGAATTGTTTATTAAAAGAATTGCATTCTCCAACTCTTTCTTAATTAGAATTTCATTGAAAGGAAACGATCTGATTATCATTCTTAGGTGCATTTTTAGTGTTTTTTTGGAAATCGAGTCTTCACACCATCAGAGTTTCATTTCCGCACCCATTGACTTAAGAAACAACTCTTAAAAGTAATGCTTAATTAAAATTCATCTAGCAATATTTTTGTTTTCTAGGGCTCTTATCACCAACATAGCTTAGGCTAGTATCTTGGAATAGGGAGTAATTAACTCTCCAAGGTAGAAAAAACAAACAAGTAGACAAATCTTGCGGTAGGGAATAAAATCCAATTGTAATTTGTATAATCTGGGAAGCTTCTCCTAAAGAAGTCAATCACGAGATCATATCCGAACCTTTGAGATAATCAATTCTGTTTCATTGGGGAAGATAGAATATTTTGCGTGCATTACAAATGGTAAACCTCAGATTAACCATTGTCGAGGAGCCTGGGGTCACTTGTCGGTAAACCTCGGATTAACCATGTCGAGGAACCTTCAAGGGGATTGAGCTTTGTTACTCTGCCCTTGCACGTGGGATCGGATCGTAGACTGTTCCCCCAGTTATATTTGTTACTATTGGTAACCTTAGTGTCCACAAACTTAAGATTATTTCCTAAGGTGACGGTGAAGGAAAGATCTCACTGTACTTAGAGCAGACGTCGACTAGACTCACTTCGACTCTCTAGGGGGTTCTCTTCACATGAGATGGTTTTGTGAGGAAACTTGTGCCAGTCTGTTTCATTAAGCAGGTTGTTGGGGTAACTTTTCCAACCGCCCTTTCTGTATTGAATTTCTACTAAGTTTGATTTCATCACCAACTAGTGTTTTTAGTACGAGAAGTTACTGTTTGTGTGTGGTTTGAACTCTTAGATTTTTAAGCGTGTGATTCAGCTATTTGTTTCTTTAGAGACTTTAGGTGTTTTCATTGAAATTTTCTTTGTTTGCGTGTGATTAGTTAAATATTTAATCGTGGCAGAATTGCCGAGACAATCTTGGAGACTACAAGGGAAACCCCCTGAATATACACCAAGTCAACTTGAAGGGCTTCGTGCTCTGGTATCATCTAGTAGCGGTAGGATTAAATCAACAGAAGTTGGAACTTCATCCATAGTGGTTCATCCTGATTATCAAACACCTATAACAGAACACATTCAAGAGTCGATTTCAGTTTCTGAACTTACTGGTAGTATTTCTCCTACTAATGAACTAGCGGACGAACCTGAAATCTTTGAACCTGAAACTGAACCTTCTGTTTTGGAAACATCCTCAGGATTTATTACGCCAACTTCTAGCGATCCTGGTTCACCTAGGGTAAGAAATATCGTCACTGACGATCTTCCATCTGGACTAATCTCTATTTAAGAACTTACTAATCCAAACGAAGAGATATATCTTCCCGAATCCCGTCAGTCTTTAAATCTTAGGGAACGTGAATCAATTTTCTACAGCCCCATTCGAACACTGCTTGGTATTTATCCTTAAATATTTTTTTAGAGAATCCGAGTCTTGCTTTTTCTCCACCTCGAGTTCCATTTCATCCAACACCCAGAGGTTACTATCCGTCATCCATTATGGCAGGAGAGTCATACATGTTTTCCCAAACACCGGAAGCATTTTTACATGGTGGTCCTTCTGTTCCTTTGGGATATCAGGCTCTGCCTGGTACTTTCTCGGGGGCAACTCCTCAACCGATTGAAAGCGTGTTATCATCTGGTTTAAATGGAATTAAAATTGAAACGTCGAACACAGAGCAAATATTTATGATTTCTAGTAATATTACGAATCCGCAACCTTAAGGCAGTCAGTTACCACCTGGAGGGAAATCTCAGGGAAATCCGTTACCACTTGGGGGGCAACCTCAAGGTATTCAGTTACCGCTTGGGGGGAAACCCTCAGGAAGTCAGTTACCATCTGGGGGTCAACCTTAAGGTAGCTTTTTCCCAGGAAAAACTGTGGAATCATATTATTTTGGGGGACAACCCCAAGGACAGTACACACCTCAAGGATATCAACCTTCAGGACAGTACATACCCCAGGGTCAACCCCAAGCTCAATATGCTCCTCAAGGTCCTTATCAAACCCAGCTTCAGTACACGCCTCAGGGTTATCAACCTCAAGGTCAGTACCCATTTCAAGGTTACCAACAGCCTTCTGGTCAGTCATCTATTCAAGGAGCCAGAAATTTACCACTTACTTATCAGCCCTATGTTCAACCAGGTTATGGTCCTTACGTTCAACCTTCTGCGGGACAATACCCCGGAATGAATATGGTGTGGGATCCGTCCCAGTATCAACAGCCTATGTAGCCTAATGTGCAGTTGCCTTTTCAACCTGGACAATCTTTGGTTTCTGGTCCAACCCAGCAACCTGTCCAGCCTACTATTCAAACTCTTGCACCTAGTTCTGTTCAGCAGTCTGCACCTAGTACACCTCAGACTCCACCTCAAATTGCTGCAACAAATGCAACATCTGTTCAACTTGTAACACCTGTATCTGGAGTATCTGTAACTCCGAGTTCGTCTATGCTTGCATCCGTGCAAATCCCTAAAGTCTCTGTACCCCAGTCAGGACCTTCAGTTCAGACTTCGGTTCAGATGCCTGCGGGACAAGCCGGTACAAGTACAGTTGTCACAAGTCAACCACAATTCACGTATCAACCGTACCAGGGATATTCTCAATTCAGTCCTGGTTCACAAAATCCAAGTTATCAGTATCAACCATACCCTGGCTATACTTATCAGCAGCCTCAACAACCCCAGTTTGGTCTGGTTAATCCTGGTTTTCCGGGAGGTTATACAATTCCTAACGCAAATCTGATTCCCATTTATCCTGGGTATCCACCTCCTGGAACTGCTTTGGCTACTCAAGGTTTTCGTGACCCTAACCGCTAGTTACCATTTATTGCAACTTTGGATTTACCTGATTTGACGCACCTTACGAATGATCCAATTTTCTATTATTCGTACTGGTCGCCAATGCCGCATAAGTTGCCCAGTGATATACCAAAATTATAAGGTAAGTCAGGAGAGGATCCATCAAATCACGTCATGAATTATCACCTCTAGTGTGCGTCTAATTCAATTATTGATGATTCAATTTGCTTACGTCTTTTCCAAAGAACTCTTATTGGTCTTGCAGCCAAATGGTACATTGAGTTACCACGAGGCTCGTTTAATAATTTCAGTCAATTAGCAACTGCCTTCTTGACTCATTTTCAGTTTCCTGTCAGATACGAAAATGGCACGGAATTATTAACTTCACTAAAACAATCTACGTCTACATATATTTCTGATCATATTCATGAATGGCGATGTAGAAGGCGTTTGGTGAAAGTTTACATTCCGGATCAAATTTTGGCGGAATGGTTTGTTAAATCATTGTTGCCCAAGATCACTGAAGATGTAGCTAAGGCTGGTGTTGTTACTGAAGAGAAAGTAATTTCTCAAGCTCAGTACCTTGACCTCGTTTATACGCAGTCAGGTACTTTACATGAAAAAATCCCCGACCTTCCAAAACAAGGTCAAATAGCTGCTGCTCCTTCAGGGTCTCATGCCGCTGATGGTATGATTGGTACAGTCAATAATAAGAGTAAGAATAAATCTTCAAAGAATTCTTCTTCTATTATAACTTTACCAGATTCCCCGAAAGGAGAATCTTCCCCCAAAATTCCTGCCGACATTCATGTCGTAGAGACATCTACAGCTAAATCTAAATCCGGTGGTAAAAATAAAGGGAAGAATAAAAACAAAAAGAATTCAAAAGAGAAAACTGATAAAAATGAATCCAATGACGAATAGCGCAAACCTCGCTATCCTTGTTACATTTGTGACGAGGATCATTTTACTAAGGAATGCCCACATCGAGCAGAGGTTGTAAAATTCGTTAAAGGTTCACAACAACCTGCTGTCTTGAAGGATCCTTTTCTGACTCAAGATAGCAAGATGGTTGGTTCTACCTCGACTACTTCAGAAGAGCCAATTTTGATGATGTCTCATGTAAGGATTGCGACGCGATCGCAAGATTACGGTACTAAGAATCCTGTTGATGGTAAAGAAGCAGAATATTCTAATGAAAATACATCAACTAAACCTCTTCCTGTTTCTGGTCTGCTATAGATCGAGAAACAAAATCCAGACTTAATAATCAAACCGCCTGCTAAAGGTGTTCTTCGTAAATCAGCTTTCAATCCACATGCAAGAGCTACTCAGAATTACAACATTATTGAAGACTTAGCTATTTCCCCTTCAGTAATGTCGGCTTTGGAAGTGCTGCAATCATGCCTAGCACAGCGTAAATTGCTCTTGTCTGCTATAGGAGCTGTCGATATTCAGGATTATAACCTTATAATCTTCGATTTAGAAAATATTACACCTCGTCTACCTCACCAAATGGCTTTCCAAATTCCGGTGTTAGTAAAAAACAGACCGATCTATCAAACTGTGATTGATGAGGGAGCTTCAAAGTGTATTATGTCGATTCAGTGTTGGAAATCGCTTGGTTCTCCTACACTCAACCAATCTCCGACGATTCTTAAGGCTTTTGATGGTCGAGGTTTCCACCCTTTTGGTATTTTTCAGAATTTACCCATAAGGGTCGAAGGTAAAATCGTAAATCTAGATGTGGAAGTGGTTGATGCCCCTCTAGATTACAACCTTCTTCTCGGTCGCAGTTGGTCTTATGCTATGACTGCTGTTGTTTCTTCAGTCTTTCGACTCATAAAATTTCCATATCAAGGAAGGATCGTTACAATAGATCAGTTAACTTATTTTTCTTCCGACCCAGCCTCTACAGAAACAATCCAGCACGTTGGTAAAGTGGCTATCCCTTATAAGGATGTTGGAGTAGGTTTGATTAAAGATTCTGGTTTACTAGGAACTTTTTCCTTTCCTCCTCCTAATGTATTGCCTCCTACTGAAACTATTCACATGATTTCGTTAGACACTGTTATGTTTGATGATCCTTGGGTCGTACCTTCCGACTCCGAGTTAGATTCAATTGATGGCATGATGCCTTTGAGTCCATTTGAAATTGCGTATCAGGCTGTACAGTCACTTTCCGACCCCTCTTCAACCGAAATTGATCCAATGAATGGGATCCATGAGGAATCACTTTCTATATCCAGTTCGGCCACAATGACATTTCTTGATCTTGTTCATACTGATGAGTAGATTCGTGATTTTTTGTCCGTTGATGATTTACCATGGGAATATCTACATCACCGATCTTCGTTTTTACCTGAACTAGATCATTTTGAAGATGATTTCGCTTCAATTTTTACTGCTGAATATGTCAAAGAACCCCAGAATCCACTGCAAAATCCTGATTCCGAGTTAAATTTGGAAAATATCTCTCGAACGGTTCCAATTGACATTTCAGTAAAACCAGGAATAATTGAAAACATTCATATAGGTGCTTGTTGTACTGAAGATGAAATTCAAACTTATAAAGCCCTATTTCAAGAATTCCGTGATGTTTTTGCCTGGTCCTATGAAGAAATTCCAGGAATTGATCCGTCAATTGTCGTACATGAAATTAAGACTTACTCGGATGCCAAACCTATTCGTCAACGTCTACGTCAAATGCATCCTAGAAAAGCTGTTGCTATCAAAGCAGAAGTTGAAAATTTACTTCATGCAGGTTTCATTTATCCAATTCCCTTAATGAATTGGGTATTGAATATTTTTCCTGTGACTAAGAAACAAGGAACGATACGAGTATGTATCGATTATAGGGATATTAATTGAGCTTGTGCTAAAGACAATTATCCAACTCCCTATATCGATCAAATAATCGATGATTGTGCCGGCAGTGAAATGTTTTCCTTTATGGACGACTTTTCTGGGTATAATCAAATAAACATACTCCCCGCTGATCAGCCAAAAACAACTTTTATTTGTCCGTGGGGGACGTTTTCTTATTGCAAGCTACCCTTTGGATTGAAGAACGCTGGAGCAACTTTTCAAAGGGCAATGTCTTATGCGTTTCATGACATTAAGCACATTTTGCAGCCATATCTCGATGATTTACCTGCTCATTCCTCGCGCAGGGCCGACCACCTCACTTATTTACGAGCTATCTTTATGAGGTGTCGGCATTATTGAATTAGGCTGAATCCACACAAATGTGTTTTTTGTGTAGAGTCGGGTCGTTTACTGGGATTTGTTGTTTCGAAATCAGGCATTCGCGTCGATCCGTCGAAGGTCGAAGCTATTCTTAAGTTACCTCCTCCTTCGACTTTACACCAACTCCAAAGTTTGCAGGGGAAAGAAAACTTTTTACGTCGGTTCATTCCTAACTATGTTGAGCTTACAAAGGGTTTTACCCGGTTGCTGAAACAGAACACTCCATCTTTTGGGATGAGATCGCTGATCGATATTTTGATGCACTTAAACACGCGTTAACCCATGCACCGTTATTGCATCCTCCCAACTACAACCAGGATTACATTTTGTACCTCGCTGCTTCTCATTCCACCATTGGGATGGTTTTAGTTCAGGAAGACGAATCTAACACTGAACATGTGATTTACTATCTTAGTCGGAATCTGCATCCAACCAAGATCAAATACACACATGTGGAGAAATTGGCATTGGCAGCTGTCCAAGCTGTCCAAAGATTTAGACACTACATCTTGTTACGTAAAACCACAGTAATTTCTGATTGCAACCCTATGATGTACATTTTAACCAAACAATTTCTAGGGGGCAAGTATTCCAAATGGATCATCATCCTGCAGGAATTTGACTTGGAGTTTGAGAAATCCAGGGCAAAGAAATCTTTGGTATTTGCGGAATTGATGTGTGATTTCCCCAATACTGATACTAAAACTGTGGTAGAAGAGCCCATTACGGACGAATCTCTATTTCTTATCAGTACTCTCGGTCCATGGTATGGAGATATTATTGTTTATCTCCAAACCCAATCTTTTCGGCCTGAAATCTCACGATCTCAGTGACGAAAAATACGCTTCCAATCCCAACAGTATAATATTATTGGTGATACACTCTATCGTCGTGGAGCAGATTCTATTTTCCGACACTGTCTTGTTCATGAAGAAGCTGAAAAGGTTTTAAATGACTGCCATTATGGAGCATGTGGCAGTCATATGTCTGGGTATGCCACAACCCAAAATATATTGCACGCTGGCTATTTCTGGCCATTGTTATTCAAATATTGTATTTATGCAGTCTAGAAATGCCACAATTATCAACTTTTTGATCGTAAGATGCACGCGCCACCTGCTCCTCTTCATCCCATAATTGTTGTTGGTCCTTTCGCGAAATGGGGTATCGACTTTATTACATGTAACCTTCACTCAACCGGGGGGCATGCATATATTATCTTAGCAGTAGATTATTTTACTAAGTGGGCTGAGGCGATGCCTACATTTGCGGCTGAGGGAAAGACTGCTGCAACTTTCATATTTAATCACATAATTGCTAGGTTAGGTGTTCCTCAAGCCATTATTACAGATCATGGAAGTCATTTTCGGAATATCATGATGACTGAACTGACAGATCAACTTGGCTTGTGCCACAATAGTTCCACTCCGTATTATCTGCAAGCCAACGGTCTGGTTGAAGCCATAAATAATGTTTTAGTCACCATGATTAGACAAATTATTGGTATTCACAAAACGAATTGGCATTCCATGTTATTTTTAGCACTTTGGGCGTATCGAACCTCAGTAAAAACATCAACTGGTTTCACTCCCTTTCAACTCGTTTATGGTTTGGAAGCTGTGTTGACGATTGAATGCGAAATTCCGTCACTGAAATTAGCCATAGAATTACTCCTAGCTACGTCTGAGGAGGAGAAGCATTTCTTGTACTTGGCTCAACTGGATGAGAATCGACGAAATGCTGCAATAGCAAACAAGGCTCATGTTAAATGAATAAAAGCTCAGTATGATAGAAGTGTTACCCCTCGAAATTTTTCAGAAGGAGACCTAGTCTTAGTTTATGATCAAGCCAACGATAAGCTAGGAGCTGGGAATTTCGTGCCTATGTGGCATGGTCCTTTCATTGTTAAGCGAAAGCTGGAAAAAGGGGCCTATGAGCTGATAGATTTTGACGGTGTCCCTTTAGATAAACCCAGAAATGGACTTTATCTGAAGCGATACTATGATTAAACTTGGTGTGGATATTTTTTATTAGATTAGATTTCTTTACTGCTGGTGTGTATTAGATTAGAAAAACGTGCCTAGTTTAGAAGTGTGTTTTTTATCACTATTCCTACTTATCTAATTTTTACTCCTGATATTGCAGATGTCGATGTCTCTTCAAACCTACATTGGTTTTTCTGATGGTGCTTTTCGTAGTACACAGAACATTTCTTCCGCAGCTTGGGTTATCTATTCACCCTCTAACGAGTTAGTATCCATGCATGGGGTAAGCCTTGGTCAAACAACGAATAACATTGCTAAGTATAGTGCAGTGATTGAGTTATTATCTGAATCCATATCATTTGGAATTCAGAGTTTGATTGTTAGGTTGGATTTTGAACTTGTTGCATTACAACTTAACAGGGTTTATGCCATTAGAAATCCAGTGTTATTACGGTTATTTTTAAGAGTTCGTCTCTTGGAACGTGAATTTGATTACATTGAATATCAACATATTCCAAGACATTTAAATACATTAGCAGACGCAGTTGATTCTAGTATGATAAATCGACATTTGCAATGATCAAAACAGTAAAACAAACAACATCCATAATATGTACACAAATAGCTGGTAAATAGTGATATATCATAGCATAGAAGTGTTTTCAAAAAAAAAATATACATCGTCCTCGATCATAGGTTGGAAACACCTTATGATCGACAAAATGATAACACAAAAGTAAAAAATATGAGTCTACAACACGATCATCCCATCACTGATGATGATCATGATAAGAAACCGCTGCCCGAGCCACCCTACACAGGAACCTCCTAAAAGGTCCTGGAACACCAATCACGTATCTCTGCAATCTGAGTGGGATCTCATCTATGTCCATCTCTGGAATATCCAGAGTCAGACGCTCTAGATGATGCTCTAAATCAGACAAGATTTCTGCTGATTGGCCTACTGGGGCTGGTGCAACTACAACTAGTTGTCTTCTGTCATAAGGTTGGAGATGGACTGGTCGCCGTGGGCCCACATCTGCATTCAAAAACTTTTGGTTATTAATTTTCAAGACGGTCAAAAATAAAAAAATTAGAATTTAGAACTGGTTGAAAATGATTTTACCTGATTTGTCCTGCTGTTCCCTTGCTAGGAGAGTCATCTCCCGGTCGCCATGGAAATCTATCCCGGCGTATGGAAAGTCCTCGATGACAAAAATTTGGCGGTCCAGCCAACGAAAATATGAAGGAGGAAATCGAACAATCTCAGCACCCTCAATACCGTGACGGGCCATCAATGCAACCCAACGAACCATCCTAGGTTCTTGAGGTCGGCCAGCATCAACAGGAATACTCTGCGGAGCTAGCATGGGTACCCTCTCTAGAGAAAAAGTGACCACGATGGATCCATATCCAAAGTTATTTAGTTTTCCATTTTTCGCTCTAGTTAGTTGGCCTTTTACATTGGCCAACACAGCCCCGAAAACAGTCTACAGCAATGCGCATCTGGGAACCGGTAGCTACATGCAGTGCTGCACTCCCACATAGTCTGGTAACAGTAAACACAATAACTTTTAGCTCGGGATGGATGATAGTTTTTATATCAATCAATTTGTCCCCGGGGTCTGCCTCATCATTACAGAATTCTTGATAAAGACTAGTGACAGTTTGGCCACCTGGCCTAGTCCCAAACAAGGAAAGTTGTTCACCCCTCTTGGAAAAACCAGTCAGAAAATAAATATCCTCCAGCTCAATTTCGAGCTGGTGGTCGCCGATAATGAAACACTGGTCCTGCACGTTCCACCTATTTACCAGCCATGTCAGGAGGTCTACCTGTGCCGTCATGCCCTGAATGGCCCAGAATTTATACAAACTGCATGCTATTAATGCCTGCATGGTGGGAAAATGGAGCATCGCGACGTCATCCACATCCTCATGCTCACGTTCTCTCCAAATCAACATCTTGTTGATCCTACAATGCATAAAAAGATATATTAGAACAATCTAATTTGAAAATTTTTGGGCGCCAAAAGAGAAATTGGTTTTTGAAATTTAAAAACGCGGGGATCGCACTTTCCCTTTGTACACAGTGCGTAGGAACGCACATGCTCTGTAGGAAAAGTGTGGACCCACGACTTTTTTCTACATAAGAAAAAGACGGGGTCCGCAGGTCCCATGTGTGGCACCTACGGACCTCCGCGGGCGATTTCTTAAACTATGTTTCTCCCTTGAAAACAAAATCTAAAGCCTAAAAATGAATTGTAAACGGATGAAAAGCAAGATTAAGAGGTTGTGGATTACCTAGGACTGACGGTTCTCGATTTTGTCGGACGGATTTTCCAGAATCTTCACAGGAAATTTTTAACCCAAAAGCTTCTACTTTTCACTCTGAACTTGAACGGTAAAAATGAAGTTGAAAAAGTCTTTTTTATAAGTTTTTTCGAATAGATGAATTTTTAATTTGTTTATTTTTCACTTTAAAAAGGATATTTTGAAGGCATTTTTACTTATCTTAAACAAGTATGTGTAATGTTTCAAGTTTTTGTGCAGAAATTGGATTTTTCAGGAGAATTGATCATTTTTCAACAAAGAGCATACTTTTATCACCTTTTCAGACTCTTTAAAAAATTTACGAAAAAGTGAAACATTGGATTTCTCTTTTAAGCCATTTTCATACTCTCTAAACATGAAAAGATTGCAGAGCACTTGATTATTCGAACTCGTTAAAGTAAATTAATGATCATCCCTTCAGTATAAGTTTACCCCTTTTACGGACTGAAATGGACTATTTACGAAAAATGTATACGTTGACTAATTACGGTCAATAGAGTTCTCTCCTGCATTATTTTATCCTTTTTCGGGCTTGAGAGACTAAATTTATGAAAAATTACACTAATAGAGTTTTCTTAAGTTTTTTCTTCTGACTCCCTAAAATTGAAAAACACCGAGTTTCTCCTATACTGGACTCGTTAAAATTTAACAGTAAAGGACCTGTTTAATTTTTAACAGAAACGAACCACTCCTTATTAGGGTTCGAATCCTAAACTAACTTGGACTCATCCAAAGGATGAGCTTATAAACAAGCAAATGTTATCCTCCCCAAGCTTGTCAAAAATAAAGAGGTACTTGCTAGAAATGGTGGGGGAAAAGAGAGAAAAATGACTTGTTTGTTGTATTTTGAATTTTCGAAAATCCAATTAACCACTCTTGAACACGACACTTTCATTCACCTGGGTTGGAAAATCCTTTGCCTAATAGTTAATCAAACCTCATTGAAAGTCTTCATCCAGTTTCTGGGTATTAGCCTTGGGTCAATTGTCACCAAGCCATCTGCAGTGTCATTATGTGTTCAAGAGGACAGTTCAAATAAACCATTCATCTGCAAAATACCTGTCATCCATTTTGACCATCCCCGAGTCAGTCCTTGCCAATATATTTTCAAAACTTGATCTATGATTTCGTGTCGTGGGCTTGCCTACGACGGATCGCTTTCTATCGACGATAGCTCATTATCTAGGAAGTTGATCTAGAAATTGTCAGTACCTTGAAATCTGCATGCCTCAATGGCAGGTTTCTCGCCTTCGACGACAGGTTGCATCATTGACCTTCGATCGAATGATTCCGTGACATGTTCAAATTCAGATCATTCATTCACATTTCACGGATTGTACTGGGTACTTTGAGAGCCATTGAAATTACTGGTGGTTATTCTCACACTTGTTAACAGTTTACATCATTGACTGGTAATCAAGTGGTTTCTACCATGTTTGAATTCGACACATTCATTCACATGGATAGAATCGTACTAGTTCGAGATACGGAAATCAAGACCCTGGATCTAGTTTCCATCATCCAAGCTGTGAGGAATTTTGTTATCATTTATACAGTGGACTATTTATAAACATATGGCTGCATCCATACTGTGTCTATACATGTCTATAATGTGATGTACTCAAAATCATTCCTGTATCAGAACAATTTGAATTAGTTTCTAGTTAGTTTTGATCTGAGTATGGGAATGCCTACCTCAGCGATGATATATATATATATATATATATATATATATACTTTGCATTGAATGTTTTTACAAGTTCCGACTGGGGTGTCCACAGGATGATCCTTGAAATGATAAAGTACTGCACTCTTCATATATGACAAACTTCAGCATCATCTATTCTAGACTTTTCACTTTAGGGGGCAATCTGTTACACTGAAAATTGTCATCCTGACATTCTGCTATGTGTATGAGCTCATTATTACTCATACTTCTCCCTTTGCAAGTCTAACATATCAGTTCCTCATGTCAAGCCTTGAAAATCAGAGAAATGTTCCTAAAAATATCCTAAACTTTGGTGTCACACTTTCTCTCTATCTTACATGCAGTCCCGCACCTAATGTTTAGCTCTCTTGTGTACCTGAACACACTTTATCTGTGTTAAAGGTGTGGACCCCTGTAAGATAAAAAAAGGCGCAAGTAAATTCCAAAAAGCTCAATAAAAGTGAATCCTAGAAGCTTCCAGAAAATATCTTACGGTGATAGAACCGCTCTTATGAGGTGCATGTATCCCTTACCTTATGGAGCTAACCCCTTGATGTGAGGAGTTTATCCCTTTGAATGAAGATTCTATCCCTTCATAAATGGAACAGAAAACCTCCTCTTTTCCACTCTAAAAAGAGGCATTGGGTAGCCTCAAGGGGAGTTCAAGCTTTAGAATATTTGAAGTTAAGTGCTGTTGAGATTCAGACTCAGTTGACTAAGACTTTTGTGAGGAGAGATTACATACCTCTTTTTGTCTTTGTTGGAGGAGTGCAGAGCTTATCAAAGTAGAGGAGGCTCTTGCTTCAGACCCCGGGAAGGCCTGTGCAACATCAAGGCTCAGGTTGTAAGGTTTTCCTTCTTTTGAAATTAATACAAATATACTCATTTTTCTCAATAAGCTTTTAGTTGATGGTTTATTTCATAGATTCCTTGATCACTATGATAAGCTTGGTTTATGATGATTTCTATACAGGTGCTATGTAATATTTTGCTTGTTTGTGACTGCAGGTTTACGAGAAAAACTCCTTCAAGCGCGCGAGGGACAACAACGACTTCAAACAAGCACTGGACATACGGTAAGTCTTTTACACCTCTAAAGAGCTTTTTGTAAATCATATATGCTTAGAGATAGATTAGTTTATTTGGCTGTTTGTTGCTAGATACTTTTAGTACTAGGAAGATCGGTCTTGTCCGCAAGACAGATTAATCCACACAATAGGAGATTTGAACCAAGAAACCAACGTTTGGCCTGGAATGTATTTTTATCGCAAGGTTATACCCCAGAGAGATTCTAAATTTTTAGTTAGCCGCCACAACGATTTAGCAGCTAGAGAAAGGAAAAAAGTCGGAATATTTTTATCCCCCAACCTCCCAATTCTTTTGGAAGAGCGAGAGTAGACCATTTCACCATTGGAATCCCCTCATATTTTTTGCTTACAGTCCATAGAAAGGAGAAACACATTTTCCGAATTTTGTGGAGAATTCCTTTTGGGATTGATGCAACGGTGGCCCAATACACTGGTATGCTTTGAAGTACAGATTTGAGTAAAACCAGTCGACCTCCCCTAGAGAGAAAAGGATTTGTCCAATGCATAATTCGTTTTTTAACCTTCTGGAATAGCCATAACCAGTCTTTGAAAATATATGAGTTTGGCTTTAAAACAAAGCCCAGATATTTAAAACCATATTCCTAATCATAAGAGGGGAAGGGGAGAGAAAGCTTGATTTGTGATAATATGAGATCTTGTATGTTATTTTGAATCATACAATATTTTTCAATGTTAATCAGCATTCCGGTTTCTTTTTAAAAGAGGGATAGGATATTTTGAAGAGTACAGGAATTCTCAATAGTAGCCTCACAAAAAAAGAGAATATCGTCCACAAAGAGGATGTGGGTAAGGGATTCAACACCTGCTACATGAATTCCTTTAAGGCCTCCGCTTGTTTTTGCTTGTATGCATAATCGACTTAAGGCTTCAGCAATCAACAGGAACAAAAAGGGAGAGAGTGGAAATCCCTATCGGAGGCCTCTAGAGGCATGAAAAAAGAGGAGGGTGAGCCATTTATTAAGACAACGAATGTAGCAGATTGTATACAGCCCATAATCCATTCTACAACTTCAATTGTGATGCCAATCTGGATGAGTAAAATCCTGAGGAAGGTCCAATTAACTCTTTCATATGCCTTTGACAAGTCCAGCTTAAAGGCAAAGGATGGATTTTTGTTGAGATGCATTGTGTGAAGGGTTTCCTGAGCTAAGGAGACAACATCATGAATTTGTCTCTTATATAGGAATCCAAACTGTTCTTCTGATATGATGCTACTTAAGATCGACTTTAAAAGCTATGTAATAATTTTGGATATTAATTTTTAGATTAGGTTGCAACACGAGATAGGACGAATTTAATCAAAATTTGTGGGAGAGGATGTTTTCAGAATCAGAGTAATGAACGTCGACTTTAATGAACTTAAGGACTTTACCAGATTTTTGTGATTCCTTTATTATTAAGAGCATATCATCATTTAATAAATCAAAGAAACCAAGAAAAAATTCGATCGTAAGACCATCAGGTCCAAGACTTTTTCCTTTTTGGAAACTTCTAAGGATATGTTCAAGCTCTTTTTCGTCCACTTCTTTTGAGAGTGCTTCGTTCATTTCATCAGTAATCATACGAGGAAACAATTGTATATCCTGTAAAATTTCTTGGATAGGGCAGCCTTCAGGAGCTGTAAAAACATCTTTAAAATGTGTAACTCCTGCCTTTGATTTTTCTTCAAAGGATTGAACCATGGCTCCGGATGGGGATTTTATTTCAAAAATAGAATTTTTGTTTCTTCTGTGAGCAGAAAATTGATGAAAAAATTTACTGTTATTTTCACCCTTCTTGATCCAAATCGCACGACTTTTTTTTTTTAACTGAAACGGTTATGAAATTTTATTTATCTAAGAAAAGGGGGTGGGTCTTTGCCGAGGCGACCCCTATTACATAGCTGATGCCCTTCAGTTTCTGCATAGGAGAAATTACATTTTCAGTGTATTTGGAAGGTGCTTACCCCATTTACAATGAGCATCCCTTTCATAAGGGAGCTTCCCTTGTTCACCATTCGGTCAGCTACACTGTTGGAGTCTCTAAGGATATGATAAAACTTACACGAATCAAAATCAGATATGACTCTTTTCAGTCTGCCCAAGAAATTTTTGAGACCGACATTGTTGAAAATAACATCTTTGATAAGCTTCTTAATTAAAATCTTTGAATCTCCGAAGACTTGAATAACCTTGATACCTTTTCCTCTAGCAATATGACAAGCTTCGAGAAGACCGAGAATCTCAGCTTGATTGTTGGTTTTCTGGCCAAGTCCCCAGCAAAACGAATCACTGAGAGACCCATCCGGGGAATCTATTGCCCCTCATGCTCTAGCTGCGTCGGGATTCCCTTTGGACGCCCCGTCAAAGAAGATGGTGTTTAATTTTTGAGATTTCCTCCAAATTTGGAAGCTGTCATCTGGCTCTCTTATCCTCCAATCCGAGTTGGCTTCCTGAGGGGTGAGGAGGTACTTTTGGGGATGAGGCTCAAGGGCAAGCCACCTCTTTTCAACAGGGGTGAGTAGAGGGTCTTCTTTGAAGTAATTCTGTTGCGCGGCTTCCATAAGGAGTGATTTTTCCTTAGCTGCCACTTGGATAGGTGTTTGCTGTATTTCTTTAAAGATCTGTTGGTTACGGGCCAGCCAGAGTTGCCAACAAACAAATTTAGGGAGAGAAATCCAGAACTTGTGCCAGAATGACTTAGGGGGGATGCTTTGTGGATAGATTGAATTCCAAGAGGCGAACAATGCAGCGACAGAGGTTTGAGAAGCAAACGAAATCTGAAAGTCGAGGAGAGTTATGTCCCAAACCTCTTTGGTGAAGAGACAGTCCAGGAAGAGGTTCTGGGCAGTTTCGAGATTACATCTGCAGAGAGCACATCTATGAGGGCCTGTGATCTTCCTTTTAGCAAGATTGTCTCCTGTGAGTAGTTTATTGTGGGCCAAGGTCCAAAAGAAAAAATTAATCTTTGGAAGCGCAAGAGGCTCCCAAATTTGATGCCAGAAGGTGGGAGGGTAATTGCTGTTCTTTGATCCCTGTAGTGCTCTGTAGGCCGCTGCAGTTGTGTAAACACCTGACCGCCCCCATCCCCATCTATCCTTCATAAACCTGTTGACCAGAACAACGTCCTCAAGCTGGTCTTCGAGCAAGGTTAGTTGATCAGAAAAGCGAGTTGGGACTCCATGAAAGTCCCATCCGGCCCATTCTCCACTCTCGTCCCAAAATGACAAATCGAAAACACAGTTTACCCCTGCTCTCTCGAGCCAATTTCTGAGTTCTGCGATCTCAACGTTGTCAGCCAGAGGTTCACATCCCATTATGCGATCATTCCACAGGTCAGTGCACTTTCCATTTCCTGGGATCCTGTACATGATGTTTTTAAACAGTTTGCTGCTTTTACAACAGAGCCTCCATACCTGCGTGCTGTTGACAGAGCTGTCGAGATGCATGTTCCTGAGGGCATCATTATCTGCATACTTTGTCCTTAAGGTAATACTGACAGGATGAGAGGGATCTTGAAGCATCCTCCATAAAATCTTACCACCCAGCGCAATATTAACGAGGGAAGGATCTCGAATTTGTAGACCACCCTTTGCAATTGGCCTCTTTACAATGTCCCAATTAACTAAGTGCATCTTTTTTTCATTGCCTTTCCCGCCTTGCCAGAGAAAATCCCTTAGGAGGTTAGAGATCAGATCTAAAACATTCTTTGGGGCAAGAAGAAAGGCTGCTTGATAAATGGGAAGAGAAGATAGCTGCGATTTGATAAGAATGAATTTCCCGCCCTTTGTAAGCCAGTAGCCCCCCAATGCAGAGATTTTAGATTTGATCTTGCAGATGATATCATTCCAAAGGGACCTCTTGTTCACTCCAGAGGAGATTGGCAGTCCTAGGTACTTGAATCTTTCCCATTGGGCATGACCTTTGAAACCGAGGAGATTGGCTATGTGGTCGATCTCATGTTGCTCAATGTTCCAGCTGAAAACTTCGCTCTTACTGTTATTGAAAAGAGCGCCAGAGACCCTGCAATAGTTTCTCAGAACAGAGTCAAAGGCAGTCGCAATTCTGATAGAAGCCCCCCCAATGAACAGGGAGTCATCCGCAAAGAGAGCATGGTTCAGAGGGGTTGAGCCAGAGGAAGGTCTTGAGGCTCGGGAGGGAACCCACAATTCTTTTTGCTGTGAGTTTCCTACTGAGGGAATCCGCCATGAGGATGTAAAGGAAGGGGGAAAGAGGGCACCCCTGCCTGATGCCTCTCTGCGCTTGGAAGAAGTTGGTTGGACGACCATTGATGAGGGGAGCTATCCAGGGATTTTCAATGCAAGCTTTTAAGAGCTGGACAAATTGATGAGAGAAACCAAAGGTGAGGAGAACTTTGTAAATAAACGCTCGATTTACTCTATCGAAAGCATTTGCCATATCCAATTTAATCAGCATACCTTTCTCTCTTCACTGCTTGCTTGAGTGAATGGTTTCTTGAACTTGAATGACATTGTCCATTATATGCCTGCCTTCCACAAATCGGCCTTGAGAGTTGGAGATCAATTTTTTGAGCAGGGGCTTAATTCGATTTGCTAAAAGTTTGGCTATGATTTTGTATGATGCATTGCACAGCGAAATTGGCCTAAATATTGCAAAAGATTCAGGATTAGTGTCCTTTGGAACTAATGCAAGGTAGGTAGAGTTGGTACCTCCACCTATCTTGGCTTTCCTCAAGAAGGCTCTTAACATTTTAAGAAGGTCGGCTTTAATAATATCCCAGCAAGACTTGTAAAAATGGATTGAAAAACCGTCAGGTCCGGGGGCTTTGTCAGCCTCCATAGACCAGATTATATTGATTATTTCCTCTTCAGAAATAGGACTGCAAAGAGCTGCGTTATCCTCATGGTTGAAAAGTAAGGGGATATTTGAGAGAAAGTCCTCTGTTTCCTCTTCATTGGCTTGATCACCAGCTTTGAAGAGATTCCTGTAGTGAGCTACAACAGCGTCTTTGACCTGTTTATATCCTTTGCAGACGTGACCCTTCGGAGTTTTGATTTCAGATATATGATTCCGGGACAGCCTTGCTCTGTATTGTCGATGGAAAAAGGAGGTGTTCCGATCACCCGCCTTTAGCCAAAGACTTCTTGACTTAATTCTCCAGTATTCTTCTTCAACTCGGAATGATTGGTGAGTAGATCGTTGTGCTTTAACTTCCTTCTCCAAGGGGTCAGTTGTAATATCTTTTTTCTCCATATCTGTTTGGAGGTTTTGTAATTTCTGTACAACATCTTTTCTTTGATTGGAAGGCGTGGGATCTGGCTTTTTAATCCACTCCTTCAGTGCATATTTAGTGGCCTTCAATTTTTGTTCCCAGACATAGCCCGCAGAGCCAGAGAAGGATTTTGCCCAGGCATCTTTCACTGTCTCCATGAAGCCTTCTCTCTCGATCCAAAGAGGGGAAAAACAGAATGGGATGGGACCTAGTTCTTCTTCATCTTCAACTAGGAGCTGTATTGGCTTATGATCTGAGGTCAGTTTTGGCAAGATCTTTGTGGTGATGAGTTTTTTATTCATCAAAAGGGAGCTTTGAACAAGGAATCGGTCCAGGCGGGCAGAGATGTGGTCCGACCCAACCCGATTATTTGTCCAAGTGTAAAGGCCGCTGACTGGAGTAAAGTCTAAGAGGTCTCAGGTCTAGGAGAGCTCCTCCACAGAAGCCAAAAGTGGGTCTCTAGTGCAGGAGCCTCCCCTTTTCTCTTTAGCTTTCATAACTATATTTAGATCACCAGCTATGATAATATTATTTGGAGAATGCTGCTCTAGAAAAACAGATAGGGAGTTCCAGCAGCTTCTTTTTTCAGTGTAGTTGACCAGAACATAAAGATTGAATAGGGAAATGATCAACTTACTAGCATTGTGCTTAAGCTCCGTATAGATTCAGTGCTGGGATTCATGAGATGAGAGAAGCTGGAAGGTGTTATCTGACCAGAGTGTTGCCAACCCTCCGGCGGAGCCCCTAGCACTAACTGCCTTTCCTGAACATTTTTTCCACCTTAACTTACTGATCTCTAGAAGAGCATGCCCTTCTATATTAGTCTCTTGGAGCATGAGAATGTCTGAGGGTTCAACCTTCAAGAGGTCCTTGACTGCTTCTATTTTTGAGGGATTCCCCAGTCCTCTGCAATTCCAAGAGACTAGCTTCATTACTTACTTTGTAGGGGGATGGGGCCTCCCTTTGTTGGCCTCGGTCTGGTATTACGTCCTATGGACATTTCTATTGTAGCCTGACTACCTTGGGTTTTGAGTCTTTCAGCCTCTTCTTCTCTCTTTTCCTTCCAGGATTTCCTTCCTGCTTTCTTAGATGGGCGCTCAAAGGTTTCTTCCTCTGAGGATTCTGAGCTTACTGCTGCTTTGTACTTTGTGACATATGCATATGAGAGGTTGAGAGGGCTATCCTGGGTGGATTCGAGCTGGATAGCTTCCCCTCTATCCTTGCTTGGGGGAGTAGTTTCTGCCTGCGATGTGTTTTCCTGATCAGATCCTGCTGTATTGTTCTGAGTTCTTGCTGTTCCTTTTGGGGTTGATTCTTCATCTTGATTTGGCTTGGAGCTGCTTGGAACCCCAGTCGAGTTCCCCTTTCCTGCTCCTTTTTTTGGGTGGACTGTTTTCTGGACTAGAGTCCATTGGTCCCCCTTTTTCTTTTCTGATTGCTCCTTAGCCTTTTTCTTGCAGTGCTTGGAAAAGTGCCCATGCCCATGAAAATGTCTACATTTGAAAGGAAGCTGCTCGTAGTCCAGCTCCTGCACATGTGTCCACCCAGTGACAGTAAGTTTTATAGCTTCCGGTAACCCCTCCTCGAGATCGACTTCGACGCAGATGCGCGCACAAGAGTACTGGTATTTCCTAGCAGCTTGATCTATGTATTTTCCCAGCGCATTTCCGATAATCTCCAGGATTTTTTGGTTCCAGCAGTGGAGGGGCAGGTGAGGGAGCCTCACCCAAACAGGAACTGCAGAAGGGACATCCTGAGAAGGGTCAAAATCTGGGGACCATTTGTTCAAATACAATCCCTGCGGACCCATGAAATATGGGCCATTCCTGAATATTAAGCTTCTGTCATCAGGATTTTCGAAGACAAAAACGAAGAATCCTTTGCCAACAAAGTAACTTTTGACTCCCTCTTTGATCAGCGGTACCCAGTTTCTTTGTGTCTAGTATTCTATAGATTTAGGAGAGGGCCAAAGGCCCGTGAACTAGCCAATAAGGCCTCTTTCTGACAGGTTCAATGCTGCTTTGCAAGTCTCTTCTTC